>JANSTX010010888.1:0-18674 GCA_027564355.1 Penthetria funebris
ATTTTATTTTTTTTTTAAAAGAAGCAAAAAATTAAAATTAAATACTTTTATTTCTTAAACAAATAAAATCGTCTTTTTAAAATACCTGTATTTAAATTTTGTAAGCATTTTCTAAATCGTGCATCACAATCACAATGTGATCTTGTAAATTTTTGTGTATTGCATAATCCACGACGACATTCACCTGGTGCTAATGTGTTTGGACAAAGGTCATGTTCACGACAGCATCTATCTTCATCAGCATATCTTCCGACTTCACTGAATTCAGATGCTATATTACCTATGTATATATTCAAAATAATGAAAATTTCATAATATCTTGTTTTTTTTTCCTTAACCTTTTTTTTTTTGTTTATTAATTATTAAATTTATCAAATCACATTAATCATCAATGTTATGTTATGAATAAAAAATAGAAATATATTTAACAATTATGAACTTGTTTCTTGTTGATCATTTTATTTCTCATATATTTCCTAATACAAATGGCATCATATATTAGCAAAGACATTCAATTTAAATTGGATAGGTATCCAAAGTTATAATATAACTGTCACGAATGTATATCAATTGGACAGTAATGCTATTCATCATTTAATTATATAGTCTAGTAATTATTAACTTCCATATCTTGCGACGCATCGCTGTATATGGAAATTGCTAACTCAACAGGTTAAAGTGAAGAAAAATGAATATGTCAATTCCAAATTCAACGAATAAACTTGCACTTAAACACGCCATAAGATTTTCATATACTGCGATTGCATTTCTGGTGGCACCGCTGGGTCATAAAAATAGTTGTTGAGCAACCTGAAGATGTTAGTAGATCAATCCATTTATGTGACCAACTATTGCATACTATCATCTGGAAATTCCTTTTTATATTTCTATGTATTTTATACTTGATGATGGTATTGCGTGAGAACAGATATATTTCAAGTTTTTAAACTTATTTATGTATGAGGCATTAAATTAGCTATTTGTACTTGCCAAATTTTGTAATCTGTTGCACTCATAGATTTATGACCCAGTCTACTAGAATATTCAAATATATAACCGGACAATTCTGATCTCAAAATTTTTCAGTTCAGGTAAATGTCAATTATAGTTGTTTAAGTTCACATTAGATATTATATGCATTTTAGTAATGCCATTGTTAATACATATATGCCTGGGCTCTATACTCTGTTAATATTATATGATTATCAACTTTGTATAGCAAATTTATTTTGGTTTGGTAAATAGTAATGACTAAATTTAAATTCCTTCAGGTCATCGCATTATTATTTGTCGTTTTTTTTTCATTTGCTTACAGAGTTTATTATATTGTTGAAGGTCTAGCAAGTGTAGGCACAATACTTAACACTTATTTATATGATTTGAAAGTTAATTTCCTATTCCGACTATTACATAATTTCTTATTTGACAAAATTTGTAATTTAAAATTTAATATATGTACATGCGAGTAATATGCTCGTTGAATACTTACTGTAACTTGATCTTGATCTAATTAGTGGTGACTGAGAAAAATAAAATTAAAAACGTTTCTTTTTTTTTTTGAATATTATAAATATACCTTTCTATAAATACAAGAATTGCAACTGCAATATGAAATTATACAGAAAGATATATTAAAAAAAAAAATTAACAAAAATTGAACCTGAATCATTAAAGTTTTTAGTGCTTAAGAAATCATTAATGATTAAATATAGTTGATGTATATATAATATATATTATAGATGAATGACCTATTAATTTTGTATATAAATCACAGTGCTAGTGGAATCAAGTATTTATATATAGGCTCTAGTGTATACAATATTTCGATTATTTTTATATTTTTTTCTTTATTGAAGGGTCAATGTACAATATAATGCGAGTTAAAATCGTATTAAAAGTGAAAGACATTATTTTGGTTATTAAAAATTAAAAAACGGTGACGAATGAAGTGACCGACTATCATCGACGTAACTTAACCCATATATACCAATAGGCGATGTCACCGCGATAACTTCTATTTCCAAAAACCATGCATCGATCATGACAAACCGTTTAAATTCTGAATTGTAAATATCCCATCAAGATTTTTTACCTTAACATATATCAGAGATAGATGTTTGAGCATATATGCTGTATACATGCTTTTAAGTGCCAAACTATCCCAAAAAATGATCCATGTTCTAATCAAATACTCTACTATTCTCGCAATATATATAGTAAGGTGTATTGATTTTTTTTTTTAAATTTATTGCATATTTGAAGAATAAAATCTAAAATGATACGTACATATAAAAAATTACCTGGTCCACACCATTTTGTTCCAGGATAAATAAAACCTAGTCCACCTTGTAATTCACCCGATAAACCACCTGCTTCCATGCAAACTTCTTCAAGTGCTATAACATTTTCGCGTGGTACTTGACGGATTTTCTTTTGATCCGCTGCTAATAACATTCTTTGTATATCACCCCTACACAATTATGCAAACACAGTATATATAATATGTTTATTATAATTATTATACCTATAATAATCTTGTGAAATTTTACCTATCAGTAAATAATTTACAATATGGTTTTTTTGCAGATAATTCTATCATTCGAGTCATTGCGAAATCTGCAATTAAAACTGCCGCTTCAATGCTTCCATATAATAGAAATAAATAAATTAAAAGTAATTTTTTTGAATGTGCCATCATCTGTAAATAATAGAAATAAATGTATTAATTTTTTGGCATATAACAGATCAAATTTCAAGCATAAGTATAAAATCATTTAGGTACATAATATATGCATAATGCAATTTAAATCATATGATATATAAGTAAATTACTTATGAAACACTTGTACTATTATATATTTAAATTAATGTGCATAATACCAATTATTATTGATAAAGAAATCAATAAGCGTCCTTTGACCTGAATTTTATAGGTACAATCCATACTCTAGACATAATATCAATATAAGATTTGAGAATAAATACCCAAATCAATTCAATTAAAAACCCGATATCGATAAGTAGACTCAGATGAGTAGGGTAGAACAATGATTTATAGTAGATTGAGACAAAAACAATCGAAACATAAAATTGATGTAGATATTTGAATAAAGTATGTGGTTGGTATATAGGATGATTAAGTGATGATTAAAGGTTCACATTGTCACGTAATTATGTGAAACCTTTACGCTAAGCAAGACTATGATAATGTTGTGAATGTTTCATGTTTTCGGTAGTAAATATTATTTTCTCGATGTCCTAATATTGATAGGACATATAAACTGAAGTTAATTTTCAATATGAGGAAAATATACAGTATCTGGTTATATGAAGCAAAGATGGGTTGAGAAACCTCGACGATAGTGAATTACTCCGCACGTCACCAGTCGATTATAAGTAATAAATACCTTATTATAAATTTTAAAATATCTGTCTAATTTTAAATTATCAACTTTATCAAATGAATGCGTCTCAGATATTCAATGTTGAAGATATTTAATGAGTTAAATTTGTTGAACATGATATGTACTGTAACTTATCGATAATTAAGGTTTTTTGGCATATTACGCACATTAAGCTAGGTAAAATATTTGACCAGTATAAATAAATAAGTTTTGCATAAATTTAATGATCTAAATTTGACCTAATTTTTAATAATATATAACTATCATAAAACCTCCATAAATATTGTATATTATCGAAAATATGCAAATTAGGACCTTTAGTAGAAATAATAATTTTCAAAATTTTCAATTATAAATAAGAGAAATTCAATTATACAAATTTTTTAATTTTTATTTTTGAAAAAGTTAATGATTTTGAAATTTTATGGTACCTTAAACACAATGTCTATTAACTTAATCCATTAAAATTTTATACGCTTAAACAAATGTATTAAAATTATCTGTAAAATTTTCAATTGACTTATAAATTATAGTCACTTCGATATTGGTCAATACTATGTTTTTATGTCAATATAAAATTGTTCTTTTAAAAATTATGAAATTTACTTTTCTTAACAATTATATAGTTTCATAAAATTAATTACGATTTAAAATTATAAAAATTAATTATTGTTTACTGCAAAAAATTATTATAGAACTTATTTTATAATAAGAAACTGCATCTCATTACTTGCGTATCATCGTGAGTCGTGACTATATTAATATTACAATAGATTATTAGATTTTAAATAAACTATTAATTATAATGAAAGCCTATTTGAAAATTGGCCATTTTAAAAAAAAAGTTGAATTACATAACCAGTAATTCCTTACAATTATAATAACGGTCTCAATATCACCAATGCAATACATGCAATATAGTTTATAAAATTATCAGTATTTGTTAAATTGTATAAGTTGTTGAAAAAATTACTATATATTGAATTTTTTCACCAAATTGTCCACACTAGTAAATACTGATAATTTTGCTAAAGAGTAACATATAGAAGAAACTATTTCAATTCGAATGATGTAGCATGCGGCCAGTATGTTAGATATCCGAAAGAATATAGGATGAGCGAACAAAAGATAATATCACCAGTAATTACCCATATCATTGTTGATACCCTTATACAGTATAACCGAAAACTGAATCCTGATATATGTCAGTAATGACGTATGATCGATGCTAAACATATGGTGTGTTAATGTCGTGTTTATCGACTGATTAAAAACAAAAACAACAAACTATAGATAGTTGGGAATTTATGTACCACTCTACTAAGTTATTCAAATTTATAATAGGATAATTATGATTGATTGAATATTTTCAAGATGATAAATTACAATTGGTGATATTAGACTATGAACCCATGTGGTGTAGGGGGTTGAGTAAATAGTGATGATGAGCCTGTAGTACCATTATCGTTACAGTTGGACTAACGTTGAGATAATAGATCTAGTTCTGTTTATTAGCATTTATGTATACTTCAAATTTAAGTTTATCACATAATAATGGTGAAATATTGTATTGATGAAAAATATATATTTTCAGTAGATATAAAATAAATATACTTTGGACATGTGATGATCCCGTTGTAGACAAAGCGATATTGTACAATGTATATCTTATTTATCATCTTCTTAACATTCACACTTTAATGGGCGTAGTTAAACTAATCTAAATGTACCTATTTTTATATGATATATTCAATAGTATGTAAGTGGTATATACAAATAATAGCTATGTATCTTTGACCTACCAAGTTATTACAAATATAACATTAAAAGTTATAATTATATTGATGAGATTAGAATGATATTCCCGACTATTTAAAACCAACGTTGTGCCACCAAATTAAAAGTTATAATTTGATGTATTCCATTCAGACTGCTGATGGTCAATAATATAATGTGAAAATGTTTGTCATATTTAATTAATAATTTTAAAATATTTAATAATTACTTTGTGCTAATTATAGTCATTAAAACAAAATACATTAATATTAATATTGATTGGTCTATATTCTTCTATGAATCAATAATCAACTTAACCATTGAATATCCTATTAACTTATATGCATCCGACAGACATTGTTATAATTCAATGATAAGTAATATTTAGTTGTAGTTCAGTTCAATTACTATGTCTCATTAAAAAAATACATGCTACCCAACGTAACATTATGTATACAGAACAAGTTTGAAGATGGTTGTTAGGAACCAAGTATTTTCTCATCATATATTTGCACATATGTTTTAGGTTTAATAGTTGATGTCTACCTGCAATATGGAATAAGTTCACATCTCCGGTATAGCAGCCTCCACATTCATCATGTTAGTCTTTAGTATTGAAAATTTTGTACTTAAATTATACAGAAACAAAAAAATGTTATGCAATAAATAGATTGTAAATATTTACATAATTTGAATACAAGACGCCTTATGTAAAGTATATGTAAAATATATGCATTCAAGGTAAAGGTCCGTATATGACTTTATTTAAATATTATATGAATACGTAAATTACGAGTATGCAAACAAAATTCTTATATTGTATTAAAAGTAATGTAAACTAAAGACTTACATCACTGACTAAATAAACTAAATAATATATGTAGGAAATAATCTTAAAATATTTGATTACAATATAGTATATTATCATATCTGTAGTTAATTACACAATTTAGCTTCAGCACTATAGATAAATGTTGTAAACCAACTCCGATATCATGATCCAAGTGACTTGACTTATGAGAAAATAAAGCGGTTCTACATGTAGAATCAATTCAAGACCATTAACGTAGTATATTTTAAATGATTGGCCCAAGCATTTACTGTTTTAGCTGACTTTAATTTTATGGTGATAATTTAAAATTATGTTTCCAACGTCCATCTAGTTGAGATACAGTCAGAACTTGATGAAAAATTCAAGTCATCAGAATGGTGGATTCTAATCCAAATCATCTGCAAAAATTAAACAACCTAAAGTTTTCCCAATTATAATTTTTTTTTAGATTAACTCAAAACTATATAACATTATTTAGGCTAAATTAATGCCACTAAATTTTATTAAGTCCTCAAAAAAATCGTTATCTCTCAATTTTTTCAGGTTTCATAAATTTGTAATTCATGCTATATGCCCATTAAAAAAATGACGACAATAAATAATTTAGATATAAAGTTATAGGAGTAATTTTATATAAAGAAGAGAATCGTTGGCAGATTCTCGGCAAATCTTAACAATAAAAAGTTCCAAAATAATTAATGGGATATGAACAAGCTGGCAGCTGTATCAGCATAAAGAAACACTGTAATTGAATATCCTGGGCAAACTATTATTTAGCTTTTCCACTAAAACATGAATGTATAGTCTCAGAGATGCATTAAAATATACGAGTACATGCAAGTACAAAATTCGGCAACCACTTAAAATTTATCGTAAGTGCCATCCATCAATATCAGCTTGGTCATTATTTCTTTTGAATTACTTATTCTTGTTTTAATAAGTTTCTTGTATAATCAGATTAATTTGAATTTTTTTCTCATAAACTTGTCGGTAAGAAGACATAAATAAGCGCATATTAAAATATAATTTTTTTTCTTAATTTTCGTAATTCATTTTAATCGTTCGTATACAGTAAATGTGAATAGCTGAAGTTAAATCAAAATTTTAAGGTTGAAAGTTACGTTTTCGAGTGTCAAGGTAGACTACATTTGCTGATTTACTGATCATTTTTTTTATTTTTTTTTATTTTTTTATAAAATAAATGTATATTTTGGACAATTACATAATATTATTGCGAAAATTTATAATAAATTAATTAATTATTCGATCATTGCTTGTATAAGAAAAACTTATGAATCAAGAAATGCATAATAATTGATGATGATCGAAAGAAAAATCGTATTATGATAACTGCAACTACAAATTAATTGAATTTAAAGTACTACTTTCTCTGCAACATACTATGTAATACATACTAACCCGATCACAATATATATCAATCACCTTGGTGATCGAGAATAGAAAGAGTGAATTTCGTATTTGCTAAGGTTCAAATTATTCATTAACTTACAGACAACTTAAATGCACTTAAACTTCTTTAATTCATATTTTTTTATTATTATTATTTACATTTAGGAATAGACAATTCAAATGAATTGATGTACTCAAAATATGCATTTATTATAATTAACAATGTTGGCCTAAAGAATATGAATCTACAATTTCTAATGACGCAAAGACATAATAGTATTTTTTCGGTAATATACAATAATGACAAAGGGAATATGTTAGGAAAGTAGAATTTGTCAATATTGAAAATCACACAAAAAAAATTTTGCTAAATATTCCTGATGGAGACTGCGATGATAATAATGCCCGAGCACAATCCAAAGATACGTATTTGATTGATTATAAAATTTGATTATATAATATGTTCAGTCATGCAAACATCTATAATTGATCCCTGTACATCTGCATTCTTAAGATGATTGAATTTATACATAATCTAATTATTTGTGGCTTCATTAGTGTTTCCCATTATTTTTCATTCTGAATCGATCAGTCAGTTGAAGTATTTGGCACTACTGTTAGTAGGTAACTATCACGATATTTTCGTTATATTTAAGGGATAAATATTTTTAAGAAAGATATTTGAAAAGTCTATTTTAATATACGTCAACACCAGTTTAGAATGGTGTTGAAAATCTATAATAAACCAAATGCCAATGGAATCAGTTTCACCAAATATATTGAAAATATGTAATCAAGGTGTAGTTGATTTCTTTTTCACCAAAAACGTTATTAAGTTTTCTTTAATGTAATGATTCCACATTTGTCGGATTTAGTTTTTGCTATAGTATAGTATAAAATCAGTTTATCATTTGTACTATAAAAACATTTAGTTTTACAATTTAAAAATTTAATTTTTAAAAAATAATTCCTGTTTTATATTTATTTGACTACTATTAAAATATATAACTTTTTTAAAAATATTATTCATAAACTTTTACTTTAATATTTCTCACTTTCAGTGAAAAATATTATTATTATCTAATATTTTGAAATTAATAAGATTTGTGTAATTTTTATTATTATTTTGATATATTAAATTACACTAATTTATTTGATTATAAAAAATCAAAAACTGGAACGGAATTGTAAGAATTTAATGATATTTTGGCGATATTGTTCAATACATATAATTTTTTATTAATGTTTTGTAGACGAAACTATGTATTCACTGGTGATTAATGGGGAAGAAATAGATGAAGGTATGGTATTCGTGATAGATTATGGCGACTAGTGGGTGATATTGTAAAATAAGAAGCACTTGACTAGAATTCTTAGTGTACGATTTATTAATTGGTCTAAATACCAGTGTAGTAGAGAATAGATGGGTTTGAGTAAGTTTTTAACATCTAATTCATGTGTTTCCATAAGTTATATAAATATGTACTAGAAATCTATAGATTAAATTATAGCACAATATAATTATAAAATAAATTTTTATTATGGTTTGGAATATTATATTATGGTCAATATTACGAACATTACTATTTGGAGTAAATTTTGTAAAATCAGTTATGACATTCAAAAACTATAAAGCCTTCATTATACTATAACTAATTTTGGGTAAATGTTTCTCTTTTAAAAAAAAAACCATTAGAAATCATGCACATTTGAAATAACTATATACTGTAAAGTGCATTTTAACCTTGAATATATATGCATTGCTGAGCTTATTATGTTCTCTATTAAGTATCAAAAGAAGTATTTTTCAAATTTTTAAGAGAACTTTGAACTTTTTAAAATGATTTCAGTTTCTCATTTTAAAAAGTGAAATTAAAAATAACAAGCTGTTTACAAGCATATCAAAAACTG
This sequence comes from Penthetria funebris, assembly GCA_027564355.1. NCBI lineage: Eukaryota > Metazoa > Arthropoda > Insecta > Diptera > Pleciidae > Penthetria > Penthetria funebris. The sequence continues at coordinate 9,334 of JANSTX010010888.1, forward strand.
TTAACGCTGATCAAAGTTATAGACATATCAAAATTGTAAAAATGGTTAGAATACTTTAAAAATGTACGTTAAACAAGCTGAACACAGACTGATTAAATGCTTTTAAATAACAAATTTCCACAGCTTCACAGCTTTAATTTAATTATTAAACAAGATTTAAGATATTTCTCAGCATATTTTTCAATTCCAAAAAATATAAACAATATTTTCGGAAAGAATGAATTTTAAAAATAATTTCTATATTTTTTGATGAAGACCTTTTGTATATCCTTGTAAGAACTCGTATACTCGAATTACATTTAATTAGGATTTTTATAAATTTAATTATGTTATCCAGTTTATGGATTTTTAAAATTTATTTTACGTTACATATTGAACTATGACATTAAAGTAAATATATATATATTTATACATAATTCGTGTATTGTTATATACTAGTAATTGTATAATTAGTGTTGGATATATCAAACTACTGGAAATTTTATAAGTATTAAAAAAAAAATAGTGGAACTCTTTATCGATTCCATAATATATTATAAATAGGTAATACTCGTATGACGGACGGAAAATTAGTACTTATTTATACATAAATAAGTTACAATACAATAAATAGTTATAAAAAGGCAGGAAAACAAACTTTTTTTAAAACATTTAAATGTTCATAAAGTATTATTTGATAAATTTGTGTACGAAGTGTTGAATAAATATTTAAATATTTATTCTAAATAGACAAACTGTGATGAAATATTAAAATTAATTTTATACGAAGTTTAATGTACTCTTACTAGTAAATACCTTGATAATTTAAAAAAACAAATTATATTCATTTGACAAATATTGATAGTACAAATCTTTTAATATTATAATGCAACATCTTTGATTGATGTTAAGATTAAAATGATCATTCCTGCATATGTTTATTTTAATTATCTGCAACTTATTCGAAGAATCTTATGTGAATTCATGAAAAAATAATCTTATTCAGGCAATAGACCATACAATTAATTTCGATTAATTAAATTAGAGAGTGAAGCGTGACAATAGGAATGTAAATAAGTGAAGCCATTTGATAGGATACTATTGGCTCAAACGTAATACATGCACTTGGTATATAAGTATAATTCAATTATTTCTCTAAGAAACACGATTAAAGTGAACGGCTATCCACTGAATGTTACTGAAAAATTTAAATATTTTGGTATCACAATCATTAGCAGCAGATTCGATCATAATATTCAACATCGAATAATATGGAATATGTTGAGATCGGTATCCTAACTCAAACTAACATTTTACTGTTGGCATTTATATAGTGATCGATAAATGTCAAAAGTAAGAGATGTATAAAAGTATATTATACAATAGTATTCAAAGTATATCGATAAGTAGCATCACAATGCAATTAGTTATCAAGCCTATGAAATGCTAAATCGAAGAGTTATTAAAAAATAAATGCATATAAGACTGTAATTTTGGGTACGATAATCGTATTTTTTTTGTGTCGTTCTGTGCTTAAAAGCTCACAGTGTTAGGTGAGTTATATTTATCACACAGAAAAGTCGGAGGTCAGTTTAGCAGACTGCGTCAAAGACTATAAATTATTACCGCGCAAAGTAATGGGAATTTAGCAACGAATACCGGATTAGATTTACACATAGACGACACAAGCACAAGCACGGACAAAACGAAAACAGAAAAAGAATATATTGCAATTTGCTTGCTGGTGCAATGAAGATCAAGAATCGTTAAATAAAATGAAATAATCATAAAAGGCACTCATACAAACAGAACCTTTGTTTTCAGTCCTCACATATGTTGGATTTAAGAGCCCTTTTTCTGGAAATGTAAGGCTCCAGAATATATTCAAAAATTTAAATATTGAATCTATTATAGATCCAAGCACAAGGCAGCTATATAAAAACAGTTAACAACTTAAATCTTGAACAATTCCATCAACGATAAAGATAATGTAGACAGAAAATATTAACAATGTTGCGTTCAACAAAAATTATAAAGGAATTGCTGAAGCCGTTTTAGTAAAGACATGAAACATGATTTATTCAAAATTCATCAGTATCTGCTGAAGCATTTGTAACGCATTTCTAAAATTTATTTACCAACACAGAAGAGTTTCATCTGACACATACACAGAGTTTAAAATAATAATTTTTATGTCAACCAACATCTGATTGAACAAGCAATTAAAAGTATTGAAAAACTAGAAAATTTCCCGATATTGATGATATTACAAATGAGTATCTGATAAATGGTGGGGACAACATAATTAACTATGAGATTGTTAAATTGTTCAGTAAATTATTTGAACTTAAAGAGATATCCACAGATTGGAGAACTAGTGTAACAATATCTATATTTAAGAAGGACAGTATAACTGATTCGAAAAACTATCGTAGTATCACTTTATTCAAGTGCTATTCAGAAACTCATCATTAAAATTATTGACGATGAAATCATGTTAAAAACTGAGATTTGCGATGAACAGAATGGCACATGGAACAGAACATATCTCTATTTATTCGATATCCATATTATGACAACTTATACAGCAGATTAATGTTATCAACAAAACGCAAATTAAAGTAAATGGAAAGCTAAACTGGTTATGAACAAAATCATACTGAAAATTAAATCTACTGAAATTGGTTATAGAATGGGAAGATGTAACTATCGAGATGTTACTGCAGAAGTTCGCTATCAAACCAAGACGACTACATCAATATCTGGATGCATTCATGACCGTCATTTTGGAGAAACAAGTTCATATTACTAGAAGGCAAAACTACGAATTTATAAAACATGTGTAAGAACTATTTTAACATATGCAGTAGAAACCGGCAGTGATACGTCCGCAACTAAACAACTTATGAGGAAATAAAAATCTTACGTACTATCATCGGTCATTCATTCAGAGATAGAATTAGAAGTGATGATATCCAAAATGAATGTCAAATTCAAGACATAATTAGATGGACAAGAATCAGAAGGAGTTATTGGTGAAAACATGTTGAAAAAATAATATAATCGCAAATATTGCAATGAAACAACATCTAAGTGGAACACGGCCTATAGGAAGTCCGCCGAAGAGATGGCAAGAAAGTTGGACATCCGCATTTAAAAACTAAATTATTAGAAAAGCACAGGTCTATGGCCTTACGAAAGTAGTAGAATAATAAGAAGAAGTCACACAAAAGTCGACACATCAAGAATTTGTGTTAGAATATGCCAATGAAATTTAAAGAAAATCAAATTCAAAATTTTCGGTTTCCAAATGTTTTTTTTTTAAATTTAGTTTAGCAAATCCAATAACAATAAAATTAATAATTAACAAAAATTTGAAAAAATTAATTTTGAATATATTGTATATTTGGCTGTGAATTGGTATGGTTTATTGGGGGTCATATCAAACAATAATGTCCAAAAATAAAATTAATTTCTAAATAGAATAGATTTTAAATATTTTAAGAATAATAATAAATAAGTCAATTAAGTTGATCTGCTAAATTAATTCAGATGGCATATAATGTCGAATAAAATAAATTAATTTAAGACTTTTAACAGATATATAGTCTCACTTCGTAAGGATACTCATTTCAAATATATGTCTGATTTTTTTTTTTTTTGCATAACCGTTCAAAAGTTTTTAGAGGAATTACACATTTATATAAACACTTCATGATAAGGATAATTTTGAATACTATATGGGGTACACTACCCATTACCCGAATTTTCAGTTTAGCAAAACGTATACCTAATATATCCTTGAATATTCTTTTTTGAATTATCATCTATTATTAATATTTGAAATATGTAAACATAAAAAGGAATTTCAAATTTATTTGTAAATACACCGAGTGACAGACACTGTAAAAGGGTTAAATAGCCTTTGACCGATATTATAAGTCAAATATATTTTTTTGTGTATTGCCTTAATTACACACAATCGATAATCAAATGAAACCAATTAAGTTCGTTTTTTTTTTTTAACTTTACCGCATAATCATAATCAATAACGTGTATATCCTGTAATTCTCCATTTGATTCTGGTGATACTATGCACTATAAAATTATTAGAGACAATATAAAAAAAGGATATTTTGGAATAACATAACAATGTAAATTGGGTAAGAATTACAGGTGGAGAAAAAAATGTGGTATATACTAACATTTCATGCAGATATTTTTGTTTTTATATTTTCGTTTCAAAAACCATTCACAAATAATTAAAATAAATTATTTATTTATAATAACGAACGGTCAAAAAGAACAACTTTTTAAGTCTTCACTCACTTAAAGAAATTTTATAACTGAATAGTTTTTAATGCTCATGGTATTCATTTTCATTCAACATTTTATTTCTTTTGCTATTTTATTATTTTATTGCACCGAGCGAGTCTCTCTTCTGACGATAATGACGATGTTGATGATGATTATGATGGTGATAATGTTGATGATGGTGGTGGTGGTGGTTTTGTGGTGGTGGTGATGTTGTCGATGGTGATGATAATGGTTTCAAACAGCGACAGTGAAAATTAAGGTTTGCTATTGTTGTTTTCCTTTTGACATGATATGGTGCATGACACAATTTACCTTATGTGTAATTTTCCAGTCAAAATATGCTCAAAGGGAAAATGAATGAATGAATGAAAATTTTTTATATACTCGTATTCATATGTAGTATATAGTGCTGATATGTATACGAAGCTTTTCATTTGCATACAATATATAAATGAATTTTGATCTTTAGAAAAGAAAATTTCTATTGTAAGGATTATCCGATTGCCATGTTACTTCGTTGATTTTATTTTTCATTTCATTTTCATTTTAATTCGTAAATGGAACTAAATAGTAGTCAATTCAATTATAAAATTAAAACTTCTTTTCAATCAATTTTATATATTTTATATTACATGATAAACATTTAAATAATATCTCAATATTAATAAAATAACTATTAGTTTAGTACGTGTGACGCTAGTTCAATAAAATTGTAAGCGTTGATCTCAAGATTGTTATGACGTTAACCGGAATTCAAATATCTCCGAAGCCAATGATGTTGCTGTACATTTATTTGATGATAATTTAATCAGTATAGAAATACTTTCCATTTCACTATAATCAATATTTATACGACTTGTACATAAGTGTACAAATTTGGTCAGATGTTTCGTTGAATGAGACATAGTTGTATTACAGATCGTATTCTCTGATTAATGACCATTTTATTCGATGTTATATCAATCCAAAATATTTAAGTTTTTTAGTAATGGAAAGTATGGAAGACCGTTCAATATGATCGTGTTTTGTAGAGAAATCGTTAAATTGTCACTGAATTGGAAATACATCTATTCTATTTTAATGTAACCGATATGTAGTCCGGTGGCCTCCAATACCAAATTACACATAACACATTTCAGTTATCCAAAAAAATATTGCGATATGAACATTTCCATTATTAGAATAATTTGCTACTATTTTGTCGTACCTACGATCATTTCCATATTACACAGAACTATCATTTAGAATGATCAATTATTTAAAAAAATAACGATATTGCATTTAAAAAAAAAGCAAAATTATTTCGTTCAAGTTTTATTTTGGGTTTAAAACTTTACATTAGTCAAAAAAACTACAGGTTTTTTTAACACTTAATCACGTAGATTAATTATATCGAGAAGACCTGGGATCCCATCGAATCCATAGCATCCAGTTTTAGCACCAGCAATTTTACTTGCGCATTTTAAAGACAAGCAAAGACTGTACCCCCTTATAATAAATTGTATCATGGCACCAACAAATACATCACCAACACCAATTGTATCACTACCGTATCTTGGAGGATATGCCCTTTCCATATACAATTCATCCATATCATCCAAAGCTGCAGCACCATTAGTTCCCCATGGACATATTATTACATAGCTAAAGTTTATTTTAATTTATATTAATTATTGTATTTTAAGTTAAAAGCCACAATCTACAATACGTTATATTTTCTTCCATTTACCTAGTACGTGTCATCTCTCTTAAAGTATGAACAGCCTCTACCATATTATTGCATCCTAAATGTTTTGCAAATTCCTTTCTGATAAATACATAGTTTGCATATTTAACTAATTCTATATGTCGCTCATCAATTTCCTGTAGTTCAAGTGATATTTGAATTTTCTGAGAAATAAGATGAGTTAAATTCCACTGTTTTACAAGTGCCATCATTTTTGAAGTTTCTTCATAGTTTATTGCCTACATGTAAATAAAATTAAAATTAATAGAGTATGGAAAATGTTTAAAAAAAGGCCTTTAAAAATATTTCAATCCCAACATTGTTGGATTAGTAAAATGTGCCTGAAATAACTTCGGATAATTATATTTGAAATTATACAAAAGTTGACATTCAATGTGATCAAATTAACTGTAAACACATAGCTCCGTAGATTTCTATTGGATGGGTACACGATAACGACTTTTGGAATACGTAAACGGACCGTAGAAACTGGCATACAGGTGGCTCAAGAATGAAAGAGCTACAAATTCGATGTTCTTGAGTTGAACGAGATTCTATGGAAGGAAAGAACTAATTACTCTGATGATACACTTTTGTTTTCCAAAAAATAGATACATATGGATCACAATAGTGTAGTCGTTTTATACCTGTAATATTCGGTTATAGTCACATGCATGGATAACTCTTGAACAACAAGGGCTGGAAGTCTATTATGTAATGAACACAGAGTAGGTGATATGATCAACAATGGCGGAAATGTGCAATGATTGGTGGTACTATATATTTAAGCATAAAAGAATACACAAAGAAAATATGATTTTGCCGGACGGGCATTCAGATTACATAACCATTAGCAAAATATGGCGAAATTCTCTGTTAGACGTTCGTAGCAATAGCGGGAATGTTTTTAGTGATCGATATTTGATTATTGGGCAAATAAAATTAAAAATTATGGCAGGCATAAGAAAACAACTAAGAACTTCTCGGCGCATAAATTTTGCTAAACTTCGTAATGAAGCGATAAGCTGTTTACAGGAACACATTAGCAGGCGTATTGTGACAAGTCGTTGAGAACGTTCTTGATGTCATTAGTTATGAAATATAAAATTGGATTCGTAATGATATTTAGAATTTAATAATGAGTAGATGAAACATCAAATGGACCAACAGAATCTGCAGACCCAAATATGATCAATTGGAAAAATTGTACGGCTGGATAAGCGTGAAAATTTTTCGAAAATATTACAGTTCATGGACAATAAAATAAAATTGATATACAAATCTTTTAATTCAATATTAATTGATTAATTCTCATCTTTTCAACTAGTTGAAAACTATGTCAACAACAAACTAGGTAGCTACAAAGTTATGCACCACTCTACTGAAATATTCAAATATAAACTGTAAACTAAATAATTATAATTGGTCCAACATTTTTACCAATTGGTAAATTTCAATTATAATATGACTTCACATTTGATATTATATTGCATATTAGACACAGCGACTTAACGTAGTAATAATGCCCTTTGAGTCCGTGTGGCGTAAAAGTTTATAAGATGATGAACGATTAATTACTTCAAAATGAATCCAATTATAGTTATAAAGATGAAGTCTTTGAAAGTTGTTGAAAGTTGTTATTGGCAAACTTGCATTAGAACGTACAATCCTTTTTTCTTCTGTATCCTCATTTATTACAATCGATGATACTGATGGTTCGCCAAAAGATTGAAAAGCACAATTACGTGTTCGAATATAACGCCTTGCCATATCATCAATCAAAAATTCATACATCTTATTTGAACTTAGTGAACCAAAAAATTCACATCGTTGATCCAATATTCTAAGTATTGTACAAACATTTGATGCATTTCCACCTCGTCGCCAAAATCCATGACGTGTACTATATAGAATTTACGAGAAAATGTATTTATTAGAATATACTCCTCTTTTATATGGTTTTATATATATATATATTAATTGTATACCTTAAGTATGAATTCTCTTCTAGAAATGATCTACATATATGAATAACATCAAAAGTACATACGCCCACACACAATACAGCCTCCTTAACAGCTTTATTAGTTTGAGTTCCTTGGTGAGCAGCTTTTACTTGTCTTGACATATTGTTGTTAAATTTTAGTAAAAATTGTTATACAGAAAGAAGAAGCACATTTAAAATTTTATTTAACGATTTTAACTTTCGTTATTTTAATACATTAAGCATGTAAAATTTGGCACTATTATGTATGATTTGTTTAATTTTAGTAACACATTATATAAGACGCTAATCACATACAAAAAGAAATATTATATTACCAATATTTAGTATTTATATGAACTTTAAAACCAATGTATATGTTGGATAACATATTATCTGCAAAATTATGTACAAATATTTAATAAAAGTTTTAAGTACACAGTTAATTATTATAAGTTCATTAAAAGTTCAAATCATGAATGATGGTATGGGTGATACATGAATAATCACTTATTTGGATTCATTATGATTACTGACAGATACATGAATTCATTACTTTCCTTATGACAATTATACCATTTACATTAAATACTTTATCCTACTTTATTCATATTGCTGAATTATTCAACACAGTTAAAGTGATTTAAATTTATATGATATATTTCACAACATGATGCAGTATTATTAAAACAACATATCATGAACAAGACTACCTAAATCTGCTATAAGTCCGATGAAGATATGTAACGTTAAAGATGTTATTAGTGTTTTAAAATATAGCAATATATCGCATCTTGATTGATCAACCTTATTGTGTGTTCCACTTCATTCACACATAATTGCAACCACATATTATACAATTAATTCTTGTATTATCAGCCGTTTAGCATTCAAATACTACTTCTAATCTTAATATATCTTGAATTCATTGTTAATTAGTCCTAACATTTCATAATATAGTATTTATTTATTACTATGGTTGATTTTAGTTAATTAAGAGTGGGTAAAGTCTGAAATGTGTATGTAGCATATTTATTTGCACAAATAATACAATATTTGCTACTGTAATATTGTTACAAGTGATTTTGATTGCCAGTTTTGTCCACAATTTGTTAATTAAGTAACAGATTACCCGTTCCTAAATGCAATACTAATATATGAATGCTAACTTTTATGTTAAGACCAAACTTCTATTTTTATTTTAATTTTGTTATTATTTTACAAATGTTAATATTCCTTTTATGTCCGTTTTTATGGCCAAAGGGACTATTGTATTTGAGATCATTCGTGTATCGTCTTGAAAGAATAATCGTTATTATAATTTAAAATATATGA
>JANSTX010010910.1:0-18663 GCA_027564355.1 Penthetria funebris
AATATACACCCTTAAATGAAAAGGTGTTGCTAATCATAAAAATATTACTTATAAAATGTTCAAAAACAAAGTATAATAGGCAGATGCTGCTCAATTTATGGTTCAAACTTGTATAATAAACATACATATATATATATATATTTAATATATCATGACAAAAAAATATGTTTTTACTTCTTTGAACTTAAAGTACCTTGTTTATGTATATAAATATATATATGATCGATACATTTAGTGTGTTATATTCGACCGCAATTTAAAATGGCAATCAGGCAATTGTTCCCTAATATACTTGATTTTTATGGAGTTCATTACCATTGTTATAACCATATATTTATGAACAACTTTAGAAAAAAACTGTCTATATTCTTTTTTCCTAACATAGATATTATTATATAGAATTTATTTAATACGTTTAGAATTGGAAAATAATTTTCTAAATATCTATTGTTGTTCAAGAATTTGTTATATTTTATTGCATTAAGTATTTTTTTTTTTTGCTTTTTGACATTTAAAATAACAAAAGTTAAGGATCAAATGGATGGTTTGAAGAGTCATGTTGAACTTTAGGCATTATTATATTTCTTGCTTAACACGTGACAACTATTTTGAAACTTAAAACCTATGAAATATGCATCAATATTTCATAGTTATTGTGATTTTAATTCAAGTTGTATAGTATTTTAAAAAGCAAGCTAAATGTAATGATAACACATTTTTATAATTTTCAATTTACACCAACGTCATCCTTCACTTGTATTTTTTGACATTGAATAATCATAACTTAGTTTTATGTAGACGTTTGTATAATTTAAAACATTGATAACAGGTTCCGATTGACGATATGCTAACCACAAAACATACATTTTATTTTAAAATACAGTACATTTTATTATTTTGCCACTAAAGAAATAAACTAAATTCAGTTTATTTAATTAATAAATGCATTTGTAATTTTACAATGCTAATATGCTTTCATTGTGGGTATACCAATCTTTATGGTTTATCTGTGGATTATTGTTTGGTAAAGCAGCGTTGCTTGGTTATCTTTTAATGAATTATTTTCTTTTCTTTTCACATCCCTTAACATAGAAATAAAAAAACAATATTTTGATACATAAAATCTCAATTTCCAATTGTGAAGCGTATATAGTTATTTTAAAACAGTTAACATCAAGAGTCGGAACAAATAAATATGTTATTTAATCATTTAACCTTCTAATATACGTAGGTTTTTTTTTAACATCAAACAAAAATTGTATAATTTAATTAAAATTTTATACACTTAAATTATCATATAAAATAAATGTAAATTATAATAAATCAAAATCAATTAAATAAAACGATATGCGATATTGCAAAATTTCCGACTAAATCAAATTGTATAATTAGTTAAGCAGCAAATATAATTTTTGCATGCAATAAATTAAATCCACTCAATAGAATTTTTATTTTCCATATTTCAAAAGTATCAGTAACCCTTTTCATTTGGTTTTAAATAAAAAAAAAAAAAAAACCAAACATTTTTCGGTTTGTAAATGAATAACCAATAAATAAAATTAAAAAAAAAAAAATAAATAAATAATATGAAACCTTTTAGTGGGCAATAAAATATTATTAAGGTTTTGTCAAAATTAATTTTACATTTAACACATACGAATCTCATTCGATTATATTATTATATATACACATCGATACCATATTATTTATATCCTTTTGATTTATAACATTAATTTAGCGATAATTTTCAATACCTTCATAATATACTACTAATTTTCTAAAAGAATATAATAAATATACAATTCTTGTCATTTAATTTGCTTGTGGTTTGTATAAAAAGGTTATGCATAAAAAACAAAAAAAAAAAATAAGTAAAAAACGAATTCAACCTCATATAATTTATTATTTCATTATTTGCATAAAAATAAAACACCATATCATCTGCAGTATATCTAAACTGCAGCAGCGGTGCATACTATAACAACAACCCACCACCTGCACACATTAATATATGAAAACATCACTAATTGCATTACAAAGAGCCTACTGAATGTATATTATAATCTACCAATTCATTTGATTTTTATGAAGCCTACACATAATTTATAATAATAAAATGAATTATTAAACAATACTCGTTTATAAAATATATTTTGCGAATAGTCATAAATAATAATATAAAAAATTATACAAATTGGACAATATATTCTAATTGGAGAGAAATTAAATGCTATAATTTATAGTTAAAATATTCATAAATGAATTATACAAAATCAAAATGTTAACTGAAAGATTTGTAGTTATAGAGGAGAATATTTAAAGAGCATATTATTTTTTAAAAAATAAACCATAAATACTTCCTAATAATTCACAACAATAGTCCTCCACATTACAGGAAAAAAAATCAGCAATCTAATTATTTTTTGATTTTTATCAATTACTTACAAAATTGTAGTTCACATATACAGGAATATTGTGAAAGAATGCCTAACCAATGCTTGAATCAACAGATTTAAATCAGGTAGAGTGTCAAAGGTCATATATGTGCAGTTCAAATTGACTATAAGTAAACATCTATTTTGCTGTAGACAAATTTGATATTGATCCTGTTCACAACCAATAATTTGGTAGTTTTGAGCCTGATTGATTTATATATTGTTACACAGTGAAATTTATTTATATCAGCGACAACCATGCAACTAAGTCCTAATCACAGTATTTAATTATGATTCATTAGTGGGTCGACTCTGGGCATTATGTTTTACTGTACTTTTTAACAAAATTATGTATGTTGTGAAATTATGAATTATGATTATACTAGTTTAAAGTTCCAGTTCTTAGTTGTTTTTTTTTTTTCTTTTAATTCATTAAATATGATAACTGTTTTGTTATAGTTGTTTTACACCCCCTATTTGTGTAGTGAGAATTTGCATCATTTAATAGGATTAGATGTTTGAAGTTTTTCAGGTAAACTGTTAGTATTATAATCTTTAAATTAGCCACATTTTCTATGTTTCTCATCAGGTAAAATAAGGTTATAATGACACGTCAAATACATAAATCTTCAATAATATCATAGCAATTTAAAGTTAAATATTTGAATAATCGATATACCTGCAGACCCAAAAAATAGTTACATGTCACTAAACCCGTTTTGAGTGGTTGACTTTTTAATTAGATATAATATATTAACATAATTAATTAGATTAAAAATTTTAAACACTAGTAGTCTTTCCATATTTCGGGATAGATACGCAAATAATATTTGTAATTTTTTGGAATTAACTGAGACGGCGGTTGCCTTTTATTTTTGATTTAAAGCAAATTGATCTTTTTCTGCCACCAATTGACTTTGAAGAATTAGCTTAACTCAGGGAAAAAAAATCATTTGAACTGGAGGGCGAATGACATCCGACGCCCTTTGTCTCACACACACTTCAAAATGATGTTCTTCGTATATCACTGGTGGTAATAACAATGAAAAAGTTGGTCAATATAATGAAATATTTGTTCCATGACGGTGTTCATCAGGATGTATTGTATAACATGAATTTGTTCAAATATTAATTAATACAAATCGTTGTATGATAATAAAGATTTATTATCACCATTCTTTACATTAATTATGTATTCATTTTCCTGATTTAATGTATTCATTTATGATATTAATTGTTTTAATTAATACTATGAATTTTACCAAACTTATTTTCAAATTAATTGACATACTCATCTGCATAATAAATGTAATTCGTTAGATTACATATATATTCATTCGTTCATATAATGAATTGATTTTACTGATAAAATGAATTTTAGTAATTAAGTTCATAAATTAAAATAAATTTTCAGGCATGCGATGAATAATTTCAATTCCCTGAATCAATAAATATGTTTGGATGTTTAATCTTTTTTCATCAATAAATATGTTCATATGAAAAAAAATGGCAATCATTATCATATTCTCATTATAATATCCTCATCAACGTACATATATTACCACAATTACGTCTAACCTCATTCACATCATTCCCACCACACTAACTAGATACTTTGAAATAATTTTTCAGTTATACCATGTGATTTCCGAATGGACCAGTTTCGCCGGTTAAAGCATTGTTTTAAAATTTCAGACTTCAAATTTCAGCAATGCAACGAGATGCAAAAACACACAGCTGCCTAGGTTGGTAAAGTTAAATGGTAATATTTCCTAATTTGGCGCCCAACTACTTCTCCTCAATCCTGTAATTTTTGTCATTTAGTCATGTTTGAATGGATATTATTCCATTAAACTACGTGGCCAGTGGAAACCATATGTGACAGTATATCAGACATTTTTCAGTAATTCAATTCAATTCCGCGATTGATTCATGTCACTTTAAACTGTTTTCTAAAAATTTGGGAGAAGATCCACTGGATTTTTTGCCAACGTATATTGAGTCATTGAATTGTATTATTAAATTTAGGTGTGAATTAATCACTACATAACCATTGTAAGTTTTATGAATAGTATACTGCATTAAAGTGTCTACTGGTCGTGGAAGCAATGATTACCTATCATAATAGATTATTCTTCTATAGTAGATGCAGTGCCTCGAAGAAATTATATTTTAAAATTCAGACCAATATTAGAACATTGAACCAAAGACAAAAAAATTATGACCATTAATGAGATAATCGTGAGAATATTTATAAGATATTAAAATTATCTGTTATTAATTTAATTATAATTTTATATTTGCCTAAAAAATTAGTTATGAATGACTATTATAATTATTAACAACTAGTATAATAAACACCGTTTAACTGTGACATTAGCAAAATTATTATAATTTATAAGGCATATTTTAATAAACAAAGTAATATATTTATATTATACACATACTCGTTTATATATATTATTAAAAACCTAAATAACTACATGAGAACAATTTTAATTTACTAACAAAATATTAACTTAAAATAACTACAATATTGCAATTATATTTTATTATAACACCTATTTTTGCCATAAGACTTCTTGCAGTGAATTGCAAAAAAAAAAAAAAACTCGTTCCTTAAATTGTTTTCTGAATTATGAATTTTCAAGCAAGTATTAAGGTGCTATTAAGCACTTTATTATTTAAACAATGCTTAACAAACATAATGTACATATTATAATTATTACATGCTGCAAAAAAATAAAAATAAATAAAATGAAAAATAAATAAAAACGAGATGTATATTTAAATTATTCACGTTCAACTGCTAGTTTAGGTGTGCTAAAACAATAAAGTAATTCACTTTATATGCAATATTTATTGTTTAAATTGTTAATTAGCAGGTGTAAATGATTTTAAGCATAAGTATAAATTTGTACATTAAAATAAAACGATGGAAAAAAACAAAATAATAGCAATTCTTATATTTTTTTTCCATATTTGTACTGTTTCGACAGTATCTACAATGTCTATACCAAATCTAAAATTAATATGTTATCAGTCTTATTGAAACAAAAAAGTAGAAAAATTAATTGCAACCACTGTTTTTTTTTATTGTTGAATGACCATCAAATTTGTACCTATACGGCAAAATACTTGAAAAAATGAGAAATCAAACACAAAAACATATAAGAGTAAAAATTATTCAATTTAAATTTTGCCACATCAGAAGTGACGCCATTCAGAACAATCCGAATCAAATCACCCTTCAAAAAATTTGAAATACACGCCCTCAAATCAGCATGAATATCATAAAATGCCATGTTTCAAATGAATTTGAATGGTTTTCATGTTTGAAGGCACCCTGGGAATCACAACCCTTACGGACAACGAGAATTCTATGTTCCAATTGACAGTCTAATATGTATTTACCGTACGCAATCATATTATTACACGAGTCACGAGCGTGAACATTAATGTCCACGGAGGGTATGATTGACTTTATATAGTGAGTATGCCTAGAATTTGGCTTTTTTATTGCGAACAGCATCCATGCATTTTTTATCAAACCAATAATTTGGGTTTTTCTCGACTGGGAATTTAATATTATAAAAAAAAAAAAAAATTGTAAACCACCATCGCAAGTATTTGACCGCTTCAGTGAGGTATAAAGAAACGATGCCGTAATTAGACAATGATCAGAGTTGCCAATAGGTGACACAACCCGAATAGAGTACATATCTCGCTGAGAATTTAGAAATAATTCAAGGAAATATGAACTATGACTAGATATATTAGAATTTCGCATGGGGCCGACAACCACTTGTTCAAGAAGATTAAGTTGGGCGTAAAGACCGTAACATCAGAATGCACAAGCCAAGAAACGTTATGAAGATTGAAATCGCCTGCCACGACAATTTCGGTATATGGTGATGAGGCATAAATATCCCCAATAGTGTCAAAAAGTTCCTCACACATTTTTAAAGATTGTGGGTTGGGACTCCTGTATTATATATTATGTGACTCTCTAAATGAATTCTAATCCATATAATTAAATTCAGTAATATTTGCCCGTTGTAAAACGCACATCACATTTCGCACGTAAATCGTCGCATTTTTACCGATGACCAACAAAGTTAGTGAGCAACGCTTAATCTGGACAATGAAATTGTTCATCATCACCAGTCCGAGACTTGAGTTTCGTTCATTGCAAGAATGTGGGGCCTATAACTTTACAAATGCGCGCATATATCGACAAAAGGTTTTTCTTTAAACCTCGACTATTGCACACTGTTTATATTGGATCAAAAAATTATTAATTAAATAATTTTTTAAAAACAAAACTATTTATTCCAAATTAATAGAAAATAAACCAATTGGTATACTTTTCGTTAGCATCATTGGTTATTTTTTACAATACTACAGGTATGAATCATAAAATTTGGTCGCAAATCACTTAATACGCTGGCTAAACTTTTGATTCTAACACTTGATTGGGTTAAATTTGAACGAACACCTTTCCATTCATCTTTGATGGCATTTCTCTCGATAGCATAAAACTTTGGACGTTATGATCTCGAATTGATTCAACTTGACAAGTGATGCCAAAAATTTAAATTTTTTAGTAACTATTCTATTGGATCGTGTTTTGTAGAGGAGTCGTTCGATTGTCATTCAATGGAAAATGCATTTATTCTATTTTATTGTAACTGATACGTAGTCCATTGGCCTACAACATCGAATTTCGCAGATTTGGTTTCCAGTTCAATTTGGCTCTCACTTATTAAATATCTGTCATCGGCAAATAACATAGTTCATGGAATAAATAATTTTCTTCCTCTCTCCTTTCTTCTAGTTGACTTCAATTTTACTGTCAACGGCCCTAATGTTGCAAAACAACTCACTAGGTATTGAGATGAAATAATAATATTTCAGGCTTTGGTATAATGGCGGTACAGTCGGCATGTTAATGTAATTTTCGTTGGTTCTAGTTAGAATACCAAGGCACCAACCAATATCGATCTGAATGCCTTTTAATGTCATTGCCCAGGGCTATGGGTGGTCTAAAACTGCGATGTGCAGCATTTTCGAAATTGTGAAATTGTGTCAACCCAGTGGTTTTGTTAGATAATCAAGCTAAATATAAAAGCGTTTATCTATAGTTGGACTGAACATCCAATATAATTCAGGAACAGTAAACACAATTTTTGACTTACATAATAATCAACAGTCATTGTTAAGTGATCTAGTGATCAGGTAAATGTTATATTTTGAAAACTTCATCAAAAAGTAATAGCTTATATTGTTAAAGGTCTATAATCATTCAATTTTTGACACAGATACATTTCATTAATGATAAACTAAATTTCACTTCCATTTTAAAAGATCATGTTATGCATTTCTAAATAAAAACTGTTCAAAATTAACAATGAAATGAATGATCCTATTATGCATGAAACCATAATAGTATTAAAATCATTCATTCGCTAAATATAACAAGCATATTTTTTTTCAGTAGAAATTTGAAAAAAAAAAAAACAAAAAAAATTTTCTCAACAAAACTTTCAGGATATTTTTCCCTTATTAATATTATTGTTATTTTAAAATGGAAAATCCGATTTTATCAATTATCTTTTTTAAACGAATGTAAAGTTCAATCTCTCAACCAAATGATGAATTGGAATAATTTTTAATGGTCTCTTATTATATTTTTGCTTTGTGTTTTCATGTCAAAGAGATAACATTTTTATTTGTGCATGTTTTACGTGATTTATTTATTTTAATTGGTGAACTCTACATGTTGAATCCTTGTAAAACAATATATTCGTTACTATGTTGTTTTTTGTAAAATGATTTTTTTTTTTTTAAATTTTGTAACTTATTAATTAGTTTTCTGTATTTTTCTGCTATTGATTTTTTTTTAAGTAAATAACATTTTATATTATATCAATCAAAATTAATACAAATGTTTGTATTTAATTGTAATCATAACAAAGAAGCTCAATTATAGAGCTTCTCGACAATCTTATATTAATTAATTATACAATTTCGTCCTTGTGTAATATAATGAATGATGTATTTAATTTAGCAAGAAAACCAATTTTTACTCCCATAAAAATTTCGTTTATGACCGACAAGCGAAGTATTAATTTAAACAATTGGTTATGATTAAACATACAAAAAAAAAACATATCCATAAAGATCATTGGAATTCTTAAAGTCAATTTTCGATCTGGTTATGATCATTAATTTACGGTTAGTATTAATTTAGAGACATTTTCTAGAATGAACACAATAGTAAATTTTTACTACTATAGTTTTTACAACTAAACCCTGAAACACATTTTTTCTAGCCACAATTATAGAGCTTATAGATAAGGCAATGACCGAATTAACGGCTAATTTTAATTTATTGACATTTTAATTATTTAGCATATTTTTAATGTTTCGGCTAAAAAAAATATATTAAGTGATATAATGTGTTTTTTGTTCACTTTATTGCTTACAAAACAAAATAATAAGCGAAAAATAATGAGAAAAATTAGCATCTATGGATCGGATGATGTATGTTCACACTGTTTATATTGCAGAGATTGTACCAAAATTTTGTTTATCTTATAAATTATGCAATTATTTGTAATGAAAGGTATATTTGAAATTGAATTTGACAAAAATTAATGTATTTTAAATATACTGAGACGAAAGTGATATTCGATTGTTGTTTAAAAAAATTGAACAAAAGATGCATACAAAATAAAATAAAACGAAAAACGAATGTAGAAAATAAACCATTAAATTACATAAAAGAAGTGGTGATAATCTTTTAAATACATTTCTGTATATTTAACAATTAATAGTTAATATGATCGCGAACCATAAATTCGAAAGATCTTTGTAAATTACATGGGTTTGTTAACATGATAATCTGGTATGTGAAAATTCATAATCCTATTCAATGGATAATGATATTTGTTGATTATTAACATATAGAATTATGTATTGAATATTTAAGGAGCTATGAATCAATCACTATAAAACATAAAAACCTTTACTATTCATTTATTGACATTAAATTAAAAGACATTATTAAATTTAATGGTACTTTAATACTACAGGGAAGAGGAAGTTTTTATTACCTAATCATTTATAATATACATCAATGCGATGAAAACTGGTTGCCAATTAAAGTGGCCATTGTCTGGATCATGTATAAAAATAAGCGATCTCGTATGCGTCCCAGTACCCGTTAAGAAGTGATATTTTGACACAGTGAAAGTCATTCGTATTGCAATATATTAAGATTGTCAACCGGAAAACAACACCTAGCAGGCCATTGTGTGGCAGTTTCTATCATGACATTTATGTCAACGACATTGATGTTTGCCTATATATGGAACTTAGAAAATAATAATGTTTTCATCCTTATGGTATCGATGGTTTACAGTAATGTATATCTTTTTTAATGTTTACACAAGAATTCTTACTTAATTGTAGCGATATATTTAGCAGTTTATATCGATAATAATAGCTAATAATGCATTATTGTCAACGATCAGTCTCTTGAAAATATATAGACATATAAGATATGGTATGTATGGTGTAATCCAATATTCAAGTAAATGACAACATTTATAATTTCTAGAAAATTTTTAGGTGCTTAATAATTGGGTCGTTTGATACTATGAAGTGATAGTTCAGTTTTTTTTTAAAAGAATAAAATGTTTAGTTAAAAATCTTTAAGGATCTATAGTTTTGTGTCTTTTATAGAGACATCAGTTGATAAAAATTGGAGGGATTTTAGATAGTGTAAATATAGGTGATTAATAGAAATAAGTTATCTTTTGAATATTAGATGTTATGTTGGTTTCCATAAAACTATTTCCATATAGAAAATTATTAAAATTTATATTGAAAAATTGTATACTTCATCTGGTGAGAATTATCGTGAGTCAAGACACTGATTATTCTGAATTGTTATAGAATCGGTCCACTTTCACCATGTACACCCTCTCATTAGTCCCATGCTTTCGGACAATTTATTATGAATCATATTGATTTTCGTTTACGATATTTACAACTCTTTCACATATATTTTTAAAATTCCCATAGTAAATTTAACAAATTTTTTGTGAATATTTAATTTTAATAATAAACTTTATTTTTATATTTACAAGTATATGATAATTATAATACATTATAATAGGGCAGTATGTATCTAATTAATTGACACTCTTTTTATTCGGTATATGGTAATAATAACACGATGTGGTTATTATAAAAACCAATCAGCAAAGTTTTTTAACCATTAAGTTTATTAGTGTGACTTCATTTTCTTAATTGCATTTATGTAAAATTTAATATTTTTTTTATTGTTTAACATACTTTTTTTTTGGCTTTAAAAATCAATTACAGGCTATTTTCTATTTAAATTGACAATTAAATGAATATAAATGCACATTGCTTTTGTTCATACGGGTACACAATATGCATTTAACAAAATGTTCAACATTCATGATAATATGATTTTTTTTTAAATACCTAAATCTCAGTGTGACCCCTAACAAAAAGTTTCTATTATACATTATAAGGTTATGCGATCTCGATGGTCAAACGATGAGTGTATATTCTATAACACCCTATTGTCATGTGAACTTTTTATAGTTATAGTGTATATGATACATGAATTTCAATTCTTTCTATATTCTTTTTTTTTAGAGAATTCATAGAATTTGGCACGGGTACATAGACAATTACTTCTTCCTTTAAGTATCTATTTTTTTTTTCTGGTACATTCTTCTACACATTGCTATAAGGAATTCTCTCTGTTTGTAAATTGGAAAAGAATCCGGGTGGCCTTAAACAAATTTGTTTTAAAATTTTTTTGTTAATTTTCAATTGGTTTTTTTTTTCCTATTTTTATTTGTTTTTATACCTAGAAACTTTTCTACTACAATGCAATGGCATATTGCATATAATTAAAATGCTAGCACAGATTTTGACCTTGAAATTTGTTGAATCTCAAATAGATAAAATATTACACGTGTCCAATATAAGTTTTTAGTCAGGATTTATGCAATACTCTACCAAAATATTCAAATGTATAACAATAACTTGATGATTATATGATTGAACTTACATTTGTAATCTAAGTTGATAGTTGGTATTACATCCATATTAGAAATGGCAAATTAACACCGTAATGCAGCCCTATGGGCCATTGAGGTGCAAACGGTTAAAATGGAGAAAGAACTTCACCTCAAGGTCACGGAATTTTTAGATTGTACTATATGTTGTCGATAAATATTTAAAATACCAAACATCTTTAAAGCAAGAAACAGGAATTTAAAAAAATGTTATAAACAAGAAGGAATATACCGGTAGTTGTGTAAAGATCATTAAAACATAATTGAGCTGATAAATATTCATGTATTTCCATATACCCTATCCTCAAAAATACATTAGATTTAAATGAAAAAACCACATAGAGATTGGTTAGCATATGTCCCCATCTGGCTGGGCCTTTGGTGACGTAAACGAACATTTGCTGGTGATGCAAAGTTAGTAAAAAGAAACAACTCACATTGCGTTACTAATATATGGTGATAAAAAAGCAATGAAAATTCGGAAGGTAAAATGACTGAAGGTACACCAATAGCAGAAATTTCGTGTTGTAATCCAACTGAAGAAATAACGTACATATTAAAAAACCCGATTAGACGCTGGATCAATTTATCTTTCCTTTCTAAACAGATTAAACGACATTTTGTGTACCAAAAGATGTTCACCTATAAAGTTATGTAACAGAAAATTTCATCAGATCTGAAGATTCAGCTATATTAATTTTAATTCATTACAATGAAATAATATCGATGATTTCTTACAACAATTCGAGTAAGATATAGAGCTGATGGTTTTTGTTTGATGAAATGCCCTATGCTATACCGTGCAGAGTGCATAAAGGTTGAAATAATATTGATAATGATGAACATAATGTACGTTAAGAAAACACAATAATATTTTTATGGACTCTGCCAGCATATTCTTCAGTTAATGCATCGCCCTTTGTCACCATTGAACCGAACCATCGCCATTTCACATAATTAAAGCTGCAAAGCATTCTTAATTGTTACCAATATTCATTTTAGAATATTAGTAAACTTATGTTGGTTTTTTCTTTTTTTAAATAGCCGTTTTAATGATTTATCTATTGGAATATTTGTCATTTCTTAAATGAAACATATACTTTTTTAAAAATAACATTTATAATATAAACGACAAAAAAAAAATTTGCATAACATAAGTGCATTTCTTGTATAGTAACGCAAAGAATATGATCTTTTACCTTCATTAGCGCCACAACAATCTCCCATGATTGATAGATTGTTTTTCCTATTAAAATTACAGCTGCTGTTCATAGTTTACAAAAAAATTTCAGAAAAAAGAAATCTTTGAAATGTATCAATGTAAGTACTACATACACTTCAGTGTTATTGAAGACAAGCATTTTGTCCATTGTTAAATTGTAATATTCCAATTTTGCATGGCATTTAAAATGAAATAAAATCAATGTTTAAGAATTATTTCACCTCTTGACAATATTTCATTTTTTCTCTTTTTAGATTTCACTGTTCATGGTTTAATGTGGGACAAGGTGTTCACAAAATTCAATAGTATAAACAGATTTTAACAGGAAAATATAATAATAATTATTTACGAAATATATTTTTATGTGGGTACTTTAATATATGTTGTAGATAGATTCACACAAAGTAGTTCTTTAAATTTGAACCGTATATATGTATATTTGAAAGTATATATACTACAAATCAATAACCTTTCGCAAAATGTCAGGTGTTATACAATCTGAACTATATATATGGCAACAGAAATGTAATTTACGGAAAATTCTCTCCAGTGACTCTTGTGATATAGCTGATATTATGTTGTATATATTGTTGATGTTTCTGGGCTTGCTTTAAAGCCGTTCACCATCTTCTAGCACCAATAACGTCGAATATTTACTACTAGATCATTTATTATTGACTCTGATGGTTCAATCTGCATATTAAAATATCGAGGACACACAAGCTGAGGCAAATCAATGGATAGTTGTTTTTTCAGAATACTTTTTAATGATTTTGGTTCGTCATTCAAATGACTATTGCTCGGCTTAAAATTTCCCAAAGCTTTTTTTAACTTATAAATTAAAAAATTAAAATTTAAATAAAAAAACTAGAAGGAATTTAAACTATAGTGTTCATTTTGGGCTGTACAAGAATAAAAATAAATATAATTAATAATTGTGATGTGGCGTCGCAATAAATAAATTTTTATTTACCATTAAAAGAAGGTATAAAATTTACATTTAAACCTGTAAGTTCAAAAATTAAATTGAACTGCTTCGACCAATTAAAATGGAAAGCAATGAGAAACGAATCATTAATCACACCAGGATTCAAATTATGTACGAAAGCTTATTCAGTAGTTGATACCAATCAAAATACTGTACATTTTAGAAGACTGTTATCAATAAGTGAATTTTGTAATAAGATTTGATTAAACTTAAACAGATATAAACTCTGATGATTATGGACTCTGATAATTTGTAATATGCTTCTCGCAATCTGAAATAAAATACTACATGATTATATCAATCTAATGTGAATATTAAATTTTCAACATAAAATTTTTAAAAAAAATTCTTTAGATTTGTATATTTGCCCATCAATTTTTGTATTGTTCTGGTTGTTTCAGAATGCTTATTAAATAGTTCATAAGATCTAGATCTAATTGTAAATTGAACTTGTATGGTTGAACAAATATTCTAAAAAATATTATTTTAGTAATTGAAAGTATCGCAAAGTACTGTACAACGACGATATTATAAAATAACGTAATATGATCATTTATCGATTTACTGATAATATTATGGCAAGATTCATAAAATATGTGTAACTGGTTTGAGGCGAACTAATGAACATATCATAATTTTCTGCTGCTAATTCTGAAATCTATATTCACTATATCTGAAATAATCTAATATATGTCTATCAAATTCGTTTGAACTCCTCTTAATTTTATAGTTACAGTGAACATGTACATTATTAAAACATATTGTTCTATATATATATATTAGATCTTATAAGCTGATTCTATATATGAGATCTTATAAGCTAATCTATACCAGAATTCGTCTACAAGCACAATCACTAAAATATTTTATTTATTTGTCATTATATTCTAAAGTGGGGCTCACTTACATACCAAACAATAACATTTATGTAATATGGTCATTCTTAAAGAATGGGCATATAAGAATACTTACAATAAAAGTAACAATATATTTAATTCTCACTATTGTACAGAAGTTTAACACAAGACGATATATTTTAAAAGAGTATTCTATGATATTCTATAAATAATGTCAGATCGAACGAACTTCATATATATATTATATAGTTTTTTGTCCAGTGTTTTATAACTTCTTCTTAAATTCTCTGGATGTATGGATAGCATATGATATCCAGCAGCGGTATTACTGTTTGAACACAACAAAACAACAAAAAAAAAAAAAAACAAAACAAAACAAAATTTAAAAAAACAACTTATTATCCAGATTCTATTTACCCAAAAAAATCTACGCAAGGTGTTTGTTCTCAAAAATAAATAATAAACTTTATGGTAACATTTGTATATAAACTCTGCAGAAGAAGAGGTTTATTATTATACCATTACATTATTCAAATTGCATGTTAAATGCTATTTCTTTTCCAATGTACTATACTCTTCAAATCACAGAATGGTCATAATTTCTTTATATTTTATAATTGTATAATATTGTACATGTGATATGGCTATTTGTGTTGTATCATATATACACTAAGTCTCGTACGCGTATTTAATGAATTTTATTTTTCACTTAAGTGAGCTTAAAAATTATCATTTACCTGTTCAATTAACGCCATAAAACAATTAAACAGTTCTAAGTTGCCGATGTTAGACCACACAAATAGATATAAATACACATATTATATACATTTTTATATTGATGTGTAAATTAAATATTCATTTTCTGGTTACTAATATGCGACTATATCATCATATGAGATGAGAAAGGTTGCCCATTAAGAAAATATAAAGAAAAATAATTATTATAAAATACAATATAAATATTAGTGAAAAAATTAAAAAAAATTAAAAATTTATTAACTATATTTATTTTACAATTTTTCCTTTATTATTATTTAATTAAAAATGAAGAATAATAAAATAATGTAAATAGTGAAAATTTTAACACAATTTAAATAGCATTATTGTATTATCAATAATCTTCAGGAATGTATAAATATAATTACTAACTTACTAGTATAAGTAAGAGAAGACCAGAAGCTATGTGCATATTAAATAAATATACTATTATTAAATTAATTAATTTATTATAATATATTGATTTTATCATAAAACACTTGGTCCTACAGACCAAGCTTTTCCATTGATCACATAATTTAAGATCATATTTGCAAAATTTTCAGATAATGTTGCAACCTTTTTTACTGCAAACCAAATGTGATTAAAATTAATTAATATTTTAATTTTTTTGTGTCAGTGAGATGTGTTCATATTGTATTATAAATGTCAATTTAATAGACAAATAATCGTCAAAAAATGTTAAAAAATTTTATAAAATATTTATTTATCACGAACATTCATCATCAATTAAGCATTTACACATCATAAGGCATTACGATGTCAATTTTCCGTTTCAAATATGCATATCAATTGAAATAACGTTAATTGAAACTTTCCATTTGGAAAAAATATGATCAATTATAATTATCCGATTATACAATTCAGTACAGAGTGGTACATAATAAACCAGTTGACAAAAACAATATTTCCACAATCTTTTTAACCTCAATTATATGTCATTACTTAAAGTCTACGAAAAGTTAAATGAAGCTTTTTCGTAATTATTCAGAAACTATGAAATTTAGAGATACTCTAATATGTTGTCTTTAAGTATTAATAAAGATCTCACTGAAAAACTTAAGATGCACAAAGAAAATGTTTGACACTAGATTAGAGAATATTTCCAATATAAAGGTTCATGTCTTCAATGAAAAATTAAACATCCTCTTAAATATTCATCACAATTTATTAATCTAAAATTCAAAATTTTATGTCATTTATTGATAATAATTCGTGTCCAATCTTCAATGAATTATACGATCTTATACAATAAATATGAAACGTTTTTTGTCTTATATTTTTCATTTTTTAAATAATTTTTGATCAAAATAAAAATATTACCATTAAGAAATCAATCAAAATAAATATATGTTTCCTATAATTACTGCTCGTTATTTTTTTAAAAAAAAAACTCTAATAGTGATTTCTTCCCTGATTTAATCTCTCATACATATCTAAAATTAATTCGAAAAAAAACGACACATGTTAAGGAACTAGATCAGACGTTTAGGCGCGGATATAGTTAACCTTTTTTAAGGAATGTTCATAATATGTTTAACAAACATTACGTATATTTTGAGTACCTACTATAGTAAAGGTTAAATTTTTTTGTAATGAAATAGACAATTTTTGACAATTCCTTAAATTCCTGTTTATGTTTTACAGCACATGTGAATTTTCTCATATATAATTTATTATTAGACATCTTTATGACTTAAGAACTACAAGCAATGTATAAAGAAAATAAATCTTAAAAGTATTGTATAACTGAAGAGACCAATAGACGCGATCAAAATTATAAAAAAAAATTAAAGAAACATTTTCTGATATATTAGAATTTATTAGAAAATTTATTAGAATAACAAATTCGGTTAGTGTTTCTTAATATGGTATTCGTATTGGAAAACTGTACAATTAGTAAATGAATTTATGTAGTTTTGTTCTTATGATATGAATATGGGATATGCATTTAAATATATAGCAGTTCTGCATGTTAGTCAAAATAAGAAAACACAATCTCAGTATACGTCAATTTTAATAATCATAAAATTTTAATAATTATTTCAGCAATAAACTGGCAAGCTGCATCACTATCAAATTATTCAAGTAATAAACGAATCAACTACATGTTACACAATATTGTTAACAAACTGATAAGGCAGATGTTCTATTTCTTTAATGACTCGTGACCGAGCGATTAACAAAAAGATTATGTTTTATCACGTACTATAATAAAACTATCACTTGCAATATAATACAAACTTAATTTATTCAATATAACAAATATCATAAATTATAACAACAAATACTGAAACCATATTTTAAAAATACTTTAAGAAAATACAATTGGTTAAACTGGGAAATTTTTATACTTTTTTTTCTTAAAAAAAAAACATTACAGACATAAAATGCTTCAAATTCAAATAATTTGAGGTAAACTCTGGAAGGTTATGTCTGGAAAGCAAATCGAGCACACATTATTTTAGAACAGGACTTCCAGTGTAATCTAGGGATGGTTAAATCAAGAAAAAAATTCTTGAAACAAAATGATAAAATAATATACTTAAATTTGCCATTTGCTTGAATTAAGAAAACTTACTACTTTAGAAAATATTTTTTTAAAAAATCAAAAAAACAACAACGAAATTAATTTTTTATAATATATAATAAACATAATAAACAATATTTTTTTATCAAGAAATAAATTTCTTAATATACTTGATTTGATCCTCTTCCAGTTAGCATTTCGTAATTATTTCTTTTCGTGTGATAAAAGATCTAATAAATTATCTGCCATCTTAAACTAAAACATACCTGAACGTGAAATTAAAAAGACTCGTTGAAGTACAGCTTAATAAACCTATGAAAATTGGCACAGTCAGTTGCTTAAAAAATAGATGAAGTAGAATTGTTAAAAATGTCATTGAATACAGGATTTCAGTGTACTTAAGATCGCTTGAAATTTTAAATGCAGAACAGTTTCGGTCGATTGCCAAACAGTCAGAAATCTATTAACGATGACTAGTGATGATGATGATCAGTAGACCCAAGATCATCAAGTTCATTATCAGTGATGTTAATAATATTTTCGTGTACAATATGATCTAGTTGGATGTCAATTAATGTAGTCATCTAGGATTTTTAGGCCCTGGGAACGAAATTCCAAGGGTCTATTGTATTTGATTCCGTTCATGTAACGTCAAGAAATAAACATCTCAGAAAAAAAAAAATTACACAGAAGTGCTTATAATTGAAAAAAAAGTTGATTTAAGCATGT
>JANSTX010010921.1:0-18659 GCA_027564355.1 Penthetria funebris
TAATATAAGTTGGAATAACTAACGAATAAATATATGAATAAATTATATATATATATATATATATATAATTTACTAAGTATATACTTATATGTTTATGGAAAACTCTTTCAATAAAGTTTTGAAAGCTTTTTGAAAGTAATAAAATAAGACTTAAACTATGTCAGAAACTTAGACAAACTTTTTTTTTCCCTCAATACTCGTATATACAAGTATGTGCAAATACTAGAAAGTTTAATGTAATAACATATTGTACGAGTAGTAGTCAATAACATTATCAAATTATTAAAAACAATTATATTTGTGATTGAAATGACATTTTTTTATAAGACAGAAAACAGTTTAATAGGTTTACAGAAACTATAATATACGAGCTATTCAAATAGCTTTTAGAATATTTGAGGAACTTGATGGATTTCAATATAATAATTAGATAATGTCACGGATAATTCATTATTTTGTCCAAAATGATGACCCAAAACATCAAAAATGAGTACAGATAGATATTTGAGTTGTTCTGTAAATAATTGTACCGAAATTATTTTTTCCGTCAAACTACATTGTCCGATGAACCGGCTCTGTTGAACTTTATGCTGCCATCAACATGAATTTAATTATATTCTATTCTACTTATAAAATACTTTAATAAAATAGCTGCAGTTTACACTTGCATCTATTTTGAAAATATCACACAAATGATATCATCTTGACTCACTTGGTTGCTTCGAAATTCATAATCAACAATAATGGCGTATGGTATGTTTTCGTTTTGACATACCAGTCTTACATATATATTGAGTTCAAATACTTTCGAAGCTTCAGAAAGATATATAAATGTAAACTGCTACTACAAACGGTAAAATTATAACATTGTAACACTATACACATAATTGTTCTCTTGAACCGTATTAATGAAAACATTCTTCTTTTACAACATGAATTAGTATCAATATAGATACAATAGAAACAGTTTTTATGAGGATTACACTTTTCCTATACTGTAATTTTTCATATTTATTATATTTGTAGCCCATGTGATAATTGTGACCGAAATAATAAAAACTACTTCTATAAATAGGCTTTGTAATGTCAATAAAATTATATATCATTATTGTCCTCTATTTAAATTAAGTGTTTCAAAATAATTTGAATAAATCAGTCAACATTCCAGATTTTATAAAGTCACTATAAGTTTAAAATTTATGTGCAATAATCTATGAAAATATTGTGTATGTGATTAGTAGGCACATAAGCAAATATAGAAGGAGACAACTCTTTGAATCGAATTTTAACAACTTGACTGATTTCAATACTTTGTTTGCTTCTATTTTTTTTCAGCAAAACAAGAAAACTTTTTCAAACACTAATTTTTTTCAACTTTATTTAAACATAAATACGTAACGTCGAAATTGAGTAAATATATATGGTAATAGTATATTCATATATGACTGACTCACTACATGCTTATGAAGCTTACCCAAATAAAGTTTAAACTTTAAAGGCTAACTTTATTTTCAACTTTGAATATCTCTGTGGTGATTTTTTTTTTTTAAACGAATGGAGAAAAAATGAATAAAAAGATTTGCTACAAACTTCATTTTTATATATTTTTATTGATATTAAGTATATTATGTAATAATGTGCTTGAGGATATCTCAGCATACGAGATTATTTAAGAGGGCAGATGAATACTGCCAACTATTCTTCTTTGATGGACGTCGTCACGTAACCATCTCTAGATCCAGTTTATAGTACAAGATTTTTATATAGCTACCTCTTAGAGAAACCCCCTGTATAGTTCATTGATGTACTGATCCAAAGTAAATAAATCTGGTGTTTTTTTTTTATGGGTGTTTAGTATAAGATTTTCATAGAAACCTTCTAGAGAATCACAGGCATTTCATTGCGGTTATCAATTTTTGTTGCAAATTTCACTTTGTAAAATGCGTTATTTATGTTGTGATTGACACAAAGAGTTGACAAATTTGGCTTTGTTCGATTTTGTATAAAGTTCAAACATAATGTTCTTTGAGAAAATTAATAAAAATGTTCATTGACTTTTGATGGTTTCATTTAAAGCGTATGAAATTTGTAAATTTAAGTGCCTTTTTTCCTCACTCAATGTGTATTGTGAGTAGTTGTGAAATCCACGATACTACAATACAATACTAGAGATGACTATTTTTATAATATTCATTTAAATGTCACCTAAATTATGTTAATAATATTTAATTTTTTTTTTTTTTTTTTTTTTGCAGGTAAGCATTGTTGAATTATTTGAATATTTGTCCTTGTGAAATATCAAAAGATTTGGTAAATATAAAATTAATATAGTACAATAGTAGTAGCCCATATTTTTAAAAGGATATTCTTTGCCAAAGATTTTACTTAAAACTATAGATAAAGTAAATATGTCCGACAAAAAAATTTTAACGTTGTTAAATATATCGTTTCGAAAAGGGATTAACCAGGGATCAAAATCATGTCGTAATCGTATAATTTCGTCATAAAAGAAAGTTTATTACTTTAGTTGGTCAGTATGATAGTAACGTATGTAATGTTAATTTTTGTAAAATAAAATTAATTACAGTTAAAAACCGTATAGAAATTCACAATAAAATACTCTGATACTTGTTATGCTTTCAATAGTTGTCAAAACTGTCAAAATTGACAAATATGAATGAAATGTTGAATAACGACCTAAAAATAATTGCCATATCTTGTGCTTATCACTGATAATATATAACTGAGTATGATTTCTGACGATTGTGAACTATTTACGACAATATTGATTTTGACAAATAAATTCACAATAGTTAATTTTTGAAAAACATCAATATGTAGTACACACACTCATTTGAATACAATATTGCTGTTAGATAGGAAGATGTATCATATATATCCAGTTTCTATTAAGTGTTAACTGTTATACATATATTTTTTTTTCATTCAATGATATTATAATAAATGCGTATATACATTTCAATCGTGAAAAAACATATTTCATATATAAATAAGTGTAGGACATAATAAAAATATTCAATCTATTATATTTTCGTATAAATAATATATATGACACTTTTTCTTTATATAAAAAGAAATCTCATTTTTTTTTGTATATCTTTTTTAAAAAGACAAACTTCCCTAATCGATTTTTCTCTACAGTATATAACTTTTATAAAACGAAATAAAAAAAGGGACTTCCAGTAGTATATACCTAATATTTTAATGAATCAAGTTTTTTTGTTTGGTTCTTACTTTTGAAAAAGGTGATAAAAGGACATGGAGAGGGAGGGGTGAAAACAGAAAACGTTTTTCTATTTTGATTTTTTTTATCTGTTTATTAATTTTCTAACTTTAAACCACGATCACTGGTATAAAATCATATAAACTACTTGGATATTGCTGCGTTCCATCTCAAACATTGTTTGAACTGTCAACATTTACTTGGTTGAGTAACCTCGATGATAGTCGGTCACTCCATTTGTCACTTGTACTATTACTATTACGTTTATTTAGCTGAACAGTGCACACACCTCAAAAATTTGATATTTTCTATTGAACAATTTTTTTTACTGTTCAACACAATACGGTAAACACACTAAATGATCGTGTGTGTGACTAAAGAACAATTCCTCCATTGGCAATTTTGACAACTGAATAAGTCAACCAGAGCCGGTTGCTTCTATTTTGGTTTCGGCAGTTTTGCTTTTCGCTTGTTTTTATTAACACTGGCATTGTATTAAACCGCAGAACCCAATTGTATAAATGATGTGTGAATCTATTGAAATGTTGACGTTTTTGGTTTTAATGTTTCAGAATATTAAATAAAAAGGATTCATAATTGACGAAACTATAAGATTTACAAGAGATGATAGTACTATATATTATTGAATTTATAATATAGAAGAAAAGGTGTATGTACATACCAATGTATTTGGCAAAATATCTTTTATGGAAAATATTAACGACATTCTTTTATTTATTTTTTTTGCTGATGGGTCTTTTTAAAGGGAATTTTTCGAAACAAAAGCAAACACCATGAATTTATAAGTTTATACTCGTATTGTAAATCTTTTTCAAGAGCTTATATATAGAATTTTCGAACTTGACTGAAATGAAAATTGTTCCGGGTGGTTGAATTAATATTAAGGTATGCTATAGAGTAATTGGGTGGTGAAAATTTTATGTTTTTTTTTATAGATACGAAAATATGAATTTTCATTGGAATTGAATAATAATTTTAAAATAATTTTGTCGATTGTGTGTATGTGGAACTTGTACGTATTCTTATATTAGGTAAAAGCAGGTATATGTAAAAAAAAAAACAAAAAAAAAAGAAAGAAAGAAGACGAAACTACCCTTATTGATTACTATCTCTGGTAGTCACCACCTTTTCATCAATTCACAAACGTGTAAGGCATAAATCTTCATATATATGAAATATGAATATCAGTAACCGACGTTACAATACTACCGTTATAGTAGTTCGTAATTTTTTTGTCAGCTACTAGCTCCTTACTTTGTAATCACAAACCTTAACAATTCCAAATAACTTTATACTATGATTGAAGTACTTTTGACTACCATCATTTATACAAGTTTGTTATGTTTCATCGACAACTAGGTCCGCTTTTAAAACCAACCTTCCTATGTGCCGCACATTCCTTGTTTATCTTATTAAGCAAAGCCCAGCGCTGTTCACGTTGATTATATAGTTTTTTTTTTTTTTATTGATGTTATTCCAAGTTAATACCACCACATCAGTCTTGTATTCGTATATTGTCACGAAACTTAAACAACATACTAGTTGCGAAAGTATTCAGGACCTGATAACATTGTGTGATGTAATACGCCATACCAATTTTTTGCACAATAATTTGTTTGTAAAAACTGCAATAAAATTCTAAATGTTTTCACTCCTCTTTTTAATGTGGGCGTAAAGAAGTCAGATGTTAGATGTTAGAATTTTATAACAATATTTAAGTAACCCTTTTTTGCCATATTGATGATAGTATCTTCTTACCATTCGTATAGGCATCAAATAACAACATATAACCATATTTGACTAAAATTGTGATATATTATTGATACTCCGATCACATTTGATCGAAATGTACATGCTCTAAATTGGATAATTTATGCCTTTTGTATGGCATACCCATTATTATAATTGGTCTATTTATATTCTTGTAATATTTTGTATATGTTTCGGACCACCGTAAAACTATAATAGACAATAGTTTTCTTTCAATACAATACGAACGAGTATACACAACATAAATATTTAGTGATTTCTAAAACAACAACAAAATGAAATATCCTATAATGTGTTGGGGTAGTTTAGAACTAAAAAGTGGATATATTTGTATAGTTTAGTGTTGTCTGAATAGATAACCCAATGGATTTTTAAAGTATGATGAACAATATTTACAAGTTATTTTCAACATTAATTTTGTAACCATTATAATTACGTTTGTGGTTCTCAGAATATTCAATTTAATAAAAAATATTATGCATAATTATAATTTAGAGCATTTATCATCATTATCCTCTCCATCGTCATCATGATCACTACGCATTGGAGCATATGACATCAACAAACAACATCAACTGATCACAATTTCTTGCCAATACTTTCATTTCAATTCATATCTTACTTCTGGTGGGAGTATCGTTAATGACAGTTCTGCCGCCCTTTCTTTTTAATTTGTCGAAATCACCCATGATCATACTACAAAAACAATGAGTTGTGTGTCCACTTTTAGTATTTCTGGCGCAATATTAATATGTACTGCAATGTATTTTTGATTTCGCATATATACTTTGATCAGAATTTTTAAATAAGTCAAATCTCACCCAATTGGGCATTGAAACTATATGCCAATTAAGCAAATCGTGAAATTACTTTGTCCATCTGTTCGTTTGCGTCTCATTTGTGATCAAACAGGTATTGCTGAATTGAATTATGCGTTCTATTTTGTAGCATTTTCCAGAAGCACATAGTTATTCGGTGACAAATGTAAATAATTCTGTAGAGTGGTTACAGTTAGTGACTTTATATGTTGATTCACCAAGTTCACGGACAAAACACTAAGGACCTACGTTTTTTTTTTTTGACACGACTACTCGTACCATAATTGACATGTACTATAGTGCGAATCTAAATGGAAAAACTATGGGTTTGTGAATAGGAAGCAACCTTTGGATTTTAGTCATTCACTCCATTAAACATATAAGTTGTCAGTTGTTCCTTATTGATATTTACAGCATTAGGACGTCAACATCATTGTAGTATATAAAAATGAGTTTAACGACAGGGGTGAAAATACTATGTAATGTTAATATATTAAATGATTTATTGTACTATAACTTTCTGCATAAAATAAAGGTCAAGATGATGATGTTGATGTTGATGTCATCATTTGATAGGCGGAGATTATTAAATGAATTCTATGTTGGCTTATAAAATGTAGACTGTAATATCTATTAATTATGTATATATATATATATATATATACAATATATGTATATTTCAGTTTTAATTTAAAATACATTGCATATGAATATGACTATGTAATACATAATATGTATATACATAATATACGAAATTATGTATTGTTATGATTTTTAATAACATTTTCAACATATAAACATAGAGTATGTTAAATATGGGAATAAACAGAATATCTATTTGTATGCATGATCATGACATTTATGTTACATTGTCTACTGACTAAATGTAATATGCTTATTAGATTATGTGGAGATGAATACATTTTGGTATGGCGTTGTATATACAGAGCAGAGACCATTGAATTATACATTAATTTATGTTTGCAAATATTATGCTAATTTGATTAGAAATGGAATTATTGCAAAATACAGATTTCTGCTTTGGTTTAAACATGTGTACGTACTCGTATGTGCATCTGGTTTAGTTCCAAACAAAATTGTCATTGTAAATTTTACGCCCTTTCATTTTCCGAATAAAGAAACCATCATCATCTTCATCATCATCAGTATCATTGTAATTTTGACCTTTACGTGGGAACCTGTGTCGGATTCCAATGTGCATCTTGTAATATAGTCACACTTTCGTCCCTCAGATCTGCTCAAGATCTAATAAATTCTCCTTTCATATTGTATTTAGCCATTCTAATGGTAACGTATTGACGAAAATTTATTATCGCTTCAACAATTTCTGATTCCATATTTTCACATTTGCATCGGTTAAATCTTACAAATACAATTAATCACTTAATCATCAATAATATTATCGTAATTCTGGATTTTAGTTTCCTTTGACTTTGCCAACACAAGAACAAGCGATGTATTTCTCCTTTGAATATTTCTAAAATTTACAGTTATCATGTCAGTAGTTTGTCGAATTTCGTATCGAATGGTTAGTTAATTTTTGGTACACAGTACTGCAATTCTTGAATCGATTGTTATATATTCTCTACCTCTGTACCATAAATTTTGTATTGCCCTGAAAGAAGGCGTTTGAGAAATGACAAGGTCTTGCTATGGGAATACATTGTCAAATTTTCATCATATTTATTAAGTGAGATTAGGAAAACATAATTACCAGATGTAATGTGTCTTGTAAAAATCGAAATTTTTTTTTGAGACAATTTGTTCATAAAAACACATTATATTTACATGTTACAGACATTTTAATATATTAAAATTTTTATCATATCTTCTGGCGACTATCTAAAAATATTTGTACTCTGTTGTTTGTTTTGAACGTTCAGTTTTTAATTCTCTTGCGTTAATTTTAGTATTGCATACACTTCGACCTAAAATATTGTTGAATATTTGTACACTGCCACACTAATTTCCGTCATTGGGGTTTTATGACTTTTGAATCGATCTATGGACTAACCAGATCCTCTAACACTGTATTTTTTACTGGAATTTTTATTGGAATTCCATAGACAATTACCGAATATTCGTTCAATTTTATTTTATAGATAAATGTTCGATAATGTCTTCTTAAAACTTTAATTTATTTGATTAAAATAACATGATGAAACTTTAATATTACGCTTACATTATGGTTATTGATATGGGGTAAAACTTTCTGTGGCATTTCAATATATGGTGGTCTCTAACGTATTTTTCCGAATATATAAAATTGCTTTTCCACGTTTATGTATACAGTTATTATTTTTCGATGAAAAACTTTTTCGCTTCAAACACTGTGGTATAGTTTATCATTAAAAGTTTTAGTTTTTTGTTTGTTTCGATCATAGTTAGTTATATTTTTGTCATCTCCTTGTTTTTAAAAACATTACTTTATTTTCTTTATTTATAGAAAATCCAATTAAATGTGAAATATTTGGTTATAGTTTTAGATAATACACGATGTGAGGTGTTATATCGTAAAAGAAATTATATGTTCCTCGTTGATGTTTTGCTCTGCAGTACAGAATAAATCTTTACTTATTCAACT
Source organism: Penthetria funebris (assembly GCA_027564355.1). Lineage (NCBI taxonomy): Eukaryota > Metazoa > Arthropoda > Insecta > Diptera > Pleciidae > Penthetria > Penthetria funebris. The sequence goes on from JANSTX010010921.1 coordinate 8,459, forward strand.
GTTCGCTAAATAATTGATCCAAGTGCATATAAGACGGCACTCATTCAATGGAAAATTTCTAAATTATCTTCCAATAAATAACAGAAATTCATATGCTACGATAGTTTAGCTCGTATTGTCCTATAGTTAAAAAATCTTGCGTCTTTGTGACGTACAGATTAGGGGATGATGATGACTATTTTATGCAAATTTCTTGTATTTTATATGACCGGCCATACTCGTAGCTGTAACTTTACGATTTATATATGCGAAGCATTACATTGTTGCATATTTTTCATATTCAGCAATGTTTGAAGATTTTTTTTTTATTATTTCTAAAAGAAATGTTATACTTGTATTTATTTTATTAAATACAATCAGTTAAAAAGTTCTCAGGGTAAAAAATTGAAATCTTAATTAAAAAATAATTTGAATTTAAGATAAAATAACACACAGGAAAACACAAAAATAAGCAAGGAAGAAAGTTATATAATTTTCATCTCATTCCATTTAGTTATTCAACAAGGGAAGAAAGAAGTTCTTATACATTAAAAAGCACGAAAAGTATAAATAATATGGGGAATAATCAAAGTTCCAGAAAAGTTTTGCCACGCGGCCCATCTCAAGTAAGCTGCAAAAGTTTAAACTTTTTTCTGAAATTTTTTTTTTTTTTTTTTTTTTACTTTTTTCTGCATCTCTTCTTTTTACTTTCAATATGGCATTATGTTTTCTTGTGCTTTATTGTTTTGTCTATACACTTTTTTTTTTTCAACCCCCTATAATAAGAGAATTTTTCTTTGAATGATCCTGGAAGATTTGTATAGTTTATATATTGGACAGATAGAGAGTTTGGTATTTATAATTTAAAACTTATCTGGTCTTTATTGTGATTGCGGTATATATACATGCAATGCATTTGGAAAAAAATGTTCATTGATATATAGACAACATCATGATTTTCACTATATTTGTTGTAACGTGAACGTGATAAAGATGCTAGCAAAACTTTAGTTTGGCGACAAATTGATTTCCTGATAAGAAAACTGTTTCATAACATCGCATTCAATTCAATAAGCATTGAGTTAATCTTAAAGAAGTTTTTACGTATACGAGACACCGTACACAAAATTTAATTGTGCGAAGCTATGTTAGATGATATGGGGTTATCCATGTCCATCTCCGAAATCGACAACTGTATGGACGATTATGAATAATTTGTTAGAATATACAAATATGATATCTTGAAGTTAATGAATTTGTCAATAGCAATATGTATAGCAATGATACCGCACATTGACACAGAATTATAACCAAAACATTATCAGGATCAGATGTCCTGTTATTTTCAAGATTTTTTAAGAATCACATTTAAGGTGACCACCCTGTTAAGTGGTGGTGACCTCCTGTTCAAATGGTACAAATTGAAATCATTAAATGCCAATGTATATGGTTTACGTAAGGAATTAACGGTTCAAATTGATGAACATTATATACATGGTCTATCACTACATATAGGGTAACAGAGATTTGTTTAAGTTAGTGTGATTAAAAGATGTGAATTAAAGTGGAATTCACTCAATTATGATTTATGTCCTGTCTATTTACATGCTTACAAGAGTGTGATAAATGACGAAACTGGTTGAAAATGGGTTGTGGGTTTGTGCAAGGTATTCGAATTCTTATAAACAGCTGCCTCGTACTTAAATCATTCACATTGTTTTTTAAAAAGTCTATTTTTTTCCTGTTTAAACTGGTTCCTGTTTGCATCCGTCTATTATTATAGTGATAACTAACGATAGACGAATACCCTTGCAAAAAACAAAAAGTTTTTGTGTCTACATCACCACAACCCTACAGTATGATATATATGATATACCGTATACATACCATATACGACGTCTTAAATTTTTCACTTAGTAATAGATGCCATAAACTTAGCATATTATGTAATTCTGTAATTTATAATATATCCATTTTACAAGTTTAACAAAACTAACAAATTGTTAAAATATTACCCTATTTAGCACTATATTATCCTTGACAATAGTAGTTAACTTAATAGATTTATATATTGCTTGCTGTATGGCAAGTCTATGTAAACTTTCAAAGTTTAACTTTTGTTTTAAGGATATCTTGTATATAAATTTCTTGGTCATCATCGTATAGTTTTCTTTTGTTTCTCTATTATCTTACGAGTACATCCTATATACTCGTATGTCGTATATAATAATATGTTGTATTTCAATTTAATGTAGTTATTATTAGGCCATGGATACGTAATTTCAAGGATCTATTATATATTGTATTTAATTCTGTTCATGTAATGCCCTGAAGGAACAATCGTATAGAGAAAAAAAGTATATAATTATGTTTATGTCGATTATAATTTATAAGTTATATTCTACATTTCCGCCTGTCTACCGTCTGTCAGACCGTTCACCTGTATTCGTTTGTCTCTTCGTCTATCCGTCAGTTCGTCTTCCGTCCGCAAAGTTGAATGTTCATTCAGTTGTCCATCATTTTGCTCGTCTATCCGTTCGGCTATACCGCCATCAGTCACTTTATACGGCCATCAGTCACTTTCGGCTGTTCGTCATTCGTCAGTTCACCTGGCTTTCCGTTAGTTCGTCCAGGCCTCCGCAAGTGCGTCTAGCTATCCGTCAATTCAGTATGTTGTTAGGGTTGCAGGTGATGAAGAATTGTCGATTTGTAAGCTGATAACTTTTCTGTGTTCACCGATGTCACTTACAAGATTTTTTTTCATCGTAGATGAAAGTGAAATTCGGTTTTTGACTTTAAACGTAGTGGTACAAGTGTTTTTGATGCGTACACAGTTGACGTCTGAAAGAGCAACAAAGGTCATGGCAACTTTTGTTTGGGCTGATTCTGTGGTGCCAGTTGAAGACGCCTATATTAGGAAATAAAATTACTCTCATCAAGAGCAATTATATTTGCGTCCATGTATAGTAACTGAAGTAATTTTCCGATTGGTACCGGTGCAAATTCAGTAGAATATAACCAAATATGTCGTAAAGTCTGTTGTGGTAGTTTTCTCTTTTAGGGATGATCACCCTCTAAGATTTAAATTTCATTTTTTCTTATTTATTTTTCAAAATCCAAATATAGGAACGACTCATGCATGTCTGTTTCTTCTATTTTTACCTCACGTGCAGAGTTTTAGTAACTTTTAGATATTCTATGGCGAGTCACTTCATTTACATTGCCCAGCATTGAACTCTGTAATTACTAAAATTGAATTAAATACACTTACGAAATTAATAATTATACGATTTTATTTAACAATTATTTCACCTAAAGATATTTTAAAAAGGAATACAATATGGAAAAAGACCAACCTTTTCTAAAAAAATAAAAATAAAAATAAAACGGAAAATTATTAAAGAAAATACTCGTATAAAAGAAAATTTTAACTGGATACAAGTTTTCTTTGATGTTTTTGATTTCAATGATGGAATTTTTTCCACATAGTTTATCTAATATTTTCGCAATAATATATTTATATTATATTTTATATAAGGGATGAATGACGGTTGTGTTTTCTTTGTTAACATCCTTTGTAATCATTTAAATTTTTATTCTTTGATAAAATAAAATAGGGACTTATTCATTTATGTTTTATAAATTTATACACGAGAGATATTTTTACACTTTAATTAGTCATTTTCATTATATACGAGTATAAAAACCAAATTAGATACCCCATTTTCCTTCATTAAAAAAAATCAAATTTGTATATCACTTTCTTTTATTACTCGTTCTTTCTAATTGTCATATACATGAAGAGTCCGGTAATGAATCCAATAGAAATATTCAAATGATTTGCTTTTTATATAACTCTCTTTAAAAAACTATCTCGAACTTTATACTTCGAGTCTAGCATCTTATTGACGAGTTTTTATTCTGACAAAATCGTCCAGTGTTCGAACTAGTACTTTCTTTGTTGCTTCTCTCTTATAGTTATTCTCGAATAAAAATTCTGCTGATAATGAATAAGATTGGTGTGTTTGTTTGATCCGTTCCATGTCAGTTTTCGACTTTGCGAGTACATTGTGTTTACAAGTTTCAAATTTTGCGCAGCTGTCATTTATGGTACATACCTAAGATTGTTTCAAAATCTCACGCCTTACGAGAGTACTTCGTCAGGGACCTATCATATAATTTCGTCATAAAATTTATATTATCGTTAAAAATATGAAAAATCGTTAATGTTAACTATTAAGAACATCAACATTTTCGAACAGAACTTGGTAACTTTGCCATTGTGAACGTAACTTAATATGCATGGTGAATATTATGCTATTTAAGTTTAAGAAGAGCTTTACGCATTCAATGAAACACATATATTATTCAACGAGTAAATATGGATTTTTATTTATAATACAAAAACTAGGAAGATTTTCTACATGAAATTTTGCGGAAATAAACATAAATATATGAGTAATTTAATTACAATATTTTCGGTATAAAGAGTGTGATAAAAATTGGTCAAATGGCATTTTTATTATCATTTTCTTATATATTAAATATAAAATTAAAATTTCAATTTAGTGAACATTTTTTCAGAACAACACTTAATTATGTTATGACTATATAATGTTGATTTTAATTATTATTATTTATGACGCAACGAAAGCAAAGTGTTGATGAGAGCATATGTTTTATATAACAGTTAGTCGTTTGTGTAAATTTAAATCTACGCTTAATTCATTGATACTGCCTGCATTATATTTATCTAACCAATGCCATTGATTTTATATAAATAATTTGTTTTTATTGTGAATAGTCTGATATTTGAAAAACTGTATTAAAATCTGCAATAATGATTCTATTACGCATTTTAGAACAGTTGTGTTTTAACCAGTAATTTGGATAATTACTGTTAATTTATTGCTATTGAATGATATTCGTTAACTCAAACTATCCCATTTATCATGTAGTATGTAAAACGTGCGTCCTTGCTAATATTGGCAAACGGCTACTGTGTTAATAATTCACATATGAATTTCTATATTATATAATAACGGAAATGGATAAAAGTGCAATCAAAGTAATAATTTTAAAAAGATATTTATTTCCTTTTTAACAAATATTATTCAAGTTTACTTTTATTGTTCTCTTAACACCATTGACTTTATACGTTTGACGATATCTGTTCTGATGCTATTTTGGTGGGTATAAGATGCTATTTTATAGTCTTTTTTTTTTTATACAAAGGGAAAGTTTGTTTCGGGCTCAGCTAAAACTGACTCTTTCAGCAATGAAAACTTTTCCTTGGTTCGCATAGTCTAGTATTCTCCATATATTCCTATTTCTGTATACATGTGGATATCACCACCTATATATGAGGCATTTGTTGTACTTTAATTTAGATAGAGATTCGTGTAGTATATAACACTATTATATTCCATAGAACACGTTATGAAAGAGATGAAAAAGAAAAGTTATAGGTTTTTATTGTTAAAAAAGAAGAAAAAGGAAAAGAAAAGAAAATTATAAGCAAAATGAAAAACTTTTCTAGAGTGAACGGTAAAATGAGATGGAGTAAAAGTTTTCTTCAAAAAAGTTTTTAAAGAAACTTTTAGTTTTGTAACAAGTATGAACAACAATCACGCTATGAACAGGGTGTATATTATATTAAGCTTAAGTTTATGTTAACAACTTTTTGAAATATTACATTTAAACTTTGACTATTAAAATTAAGTTAGACAATTATGCTTGTGTGTATACTGCATGTATACTCGTATCTACACAACATACTCGTATAGTTTTGCATACATATTTTATGTATATAAAAGGATATACATTTTAATTTTTATATTTGTCATTTTTCATATTAATGACCAAAAATGTTTGTGGGAAATTGCCAAAGAATTAAAAGTTTACATAAAACTCTTTATATTTCATGGTAAAATTAAAAGAATTACTCAAATTTATACTACATATTTTGTCTGCCAAATAGAAAGAAGTGAATTTAGACAGTCTCTTTGTGCTTAACTTCTAAACTTCTATAGAAATAGAGTTCCCGATGTGACAGAGGAAATTAAACGACATCTGTATGTAAAGACTGAAGAATTGCCTGGTTTAGGGACATTCATCTATACAAATCTGTCCATCACATGACTTTAATAGTGGTGTGCCGAAAAACTTTGCAAATTGCAAATCTTATTTTATTCATATATAAATTGAATAACTGGTAAATTGGATTGTAAATTATATAACTGTACTAAATTCTGCAAGAATGACTTTATTGTTAGTTCACTTATGAAAACTGTGCGTCTTTGATAATGTATGCTGTACTATTAACAAATTAAATGATGAAGGCAAACTTGAACTTGAGTTTAAATTTGAATGTCTGTAACTAATGGAGGTAGAATAGGTCGAAAGTTAGAACATTTATTGGGGGAGGTGTCTACTGTTGATCACTACGAAACCTAGTAGATGTTTTTGATTTTAAATTAACATTGTAAAATATCTCGTCGTGATAGCAATTCACATAATGATGATGATTATTATATTTTTAAGTATTAAAGTTATATTTTAGGGCGAAAGACTATCCTTTAATGTTTACGATGGATACAAGATGTATTGTTGAAACAGATTGATTGGTTAATGATTGAAACGTAGACCATTAAAAAAATACATACTATAGAACATGTATTGTGATAAACAAAACTGTAATCCAAACTTTCAGTTCATGCTAATACTTCGGTCCTCATTATCGCATATGCATACATTATCAGTAATTATAATTATAATCTATATTTAAACACTTCATAACTTAATCATGTGAAATAAAATATGTTGTCTATATAACTTTTTATTGTATTATGGATAGTCGTAAAATTATCGATTAAACCTTTAAAATAATACATTAAATGTTCAAGCATATTAAATGTTATAATACAGTACGGGTGTTATATATACACAGATAGTTTATTCTATAACTTATATGATAATTTAAATTTATAGCAATATCAATTTTAAGCTGCCCACATTGACAAACAACATAAAATATGCTAATAAAATTATTGTTAATAAAATATTAATAGATCAGCCTACATAATAGCAAGGGCATACGACGTTTTTAAATTAGTTTCTATTGAGAAATCATCATCATCATCATCATCATAGGCTCTACAACCCAGGTCGGGTCTTGACCTGCCCAAGTATTCCCCTCCAATTGGTCCTGTCCCCCGCCAACTCCCACCAACGCCTTATGCCGAATGTCTTTGCGCTTGGTTCACAACATCCATCCATCTTAATCGTGGCCTTCTTTTACTACGAATACCCTCCGGCTTTCCATACATAATACTTCTAGGAGGGTACTCCTCGCCACCACGAACCACATGTTCTGCCCATCTAAGCCGCCTTACTTTCATTTCGTTAATGACATAAACTTATTATATTGATAATTACATTATCGAGCAATTTCATATGCTTTATTTGTTGGGTAGTTTTGTCGGTTTCAACATAACTGTTCTAAAGCCTACAGTGAAATTGTTCTTACTTATTTTAGTATTGTTATAATATTTGATTAGAAATATGCAAATTCACGCCATCAGTTACTTGATATTACGATACATTCGTGCATTTAGCATAACAAACTATTTTATATCACATACAGATACTGTGCGTCTTTGTAGGCTAATGTAGGCTGATTTATGTTAAATATATCCTTGTAATAATATATAGTCTTACCGAGCGAGCGAGTACCTACGAGGAATATATATTTTATTGCTTTGACATGACCACCACAAAATTATTTTAAATGATTAAACATTTATTAAACTTTAATGAATTGAAGTCTAAACTTTTTCATTATAACAAACTAATAAAAGTAATAATGAACAATTGATGAACGGAAAGTTAAGTTTGATATAAAGTAAAGTTTCTTAAAAACAATTTCCGAACATAACTTTCATCGAGAAACAGCAGCAAATAAGTTTTCTGTAAGAAATGAACTAGTGAAATTAGTAATATGGGATAAAAATAAATAGGAAAGTGCTATAGTAAAGGTATATGCTGACAGTGAGAATATAAACTAAAGAGATACCAAGACCAGGAATACTTTATAATTAGTTAAAATGTGTACATTTTATTATTTGAAAAAAGAACATATTATTTATACTTTCTAACTGTCACATCGAGGATGGTAGTAAGGTTGATTAAACAACCGTCAATTCGTATTGTTATAGTAGTGGTGACGAAAAATTTTAACATGATTTATGAATTTTGATCATATCAATAATACACTTTACCAAACCAATTCTGTATGATAGTCAATTGCATTGTTAAAACGATTATACTCATGACTGGCGGATCAAAGAATTACATATATTACTGGAAATATATTGTGGGAGAATGCAAGTATTTTCTACCTGGGTGTTCTGGTCAATTAAATAGATTTATAGAACAGTTTTGTTCGCATCTTGAGCTAAATTATATGTATTTTGTGTCTGGACTATATTTATGTTTTGTGTCTTAGCTAAACTTATGTGTATCAACTACGTAACAAAATGCATAGTTTTAAGCTGAGACGTAATTTTGCGAATTTGATGGAATTGCAACGAGAGCAGTGTAAGGTTAACCATATGAGCTCTCAGAATATTGCTCATCTAGTGTAAATTGAGTAGATTTATAGGACAATTTTGTTCGCATCTTGGGCTAATTTATGTATTTTGTGTCTCGACTATATTTGCCGTTTGTGTCTCAGCTAAACGTATGTGTATCAACTACGCCACAAAATGTATAATTAGGTTACGCTGAGACATACGCAATTCTGCGAATTTGTGACGAGAGCAGTGTAAGGATAATCTCCTTAGCTCTCAGAATATTGCTCATCTAGTGTAAATTGAGTAGATTTATAAGACAATTTTGTTCGCATCTTGGTCTAATTTATGTATTTTTTGTCTCGACTATATTTGTGGTTTGCGTCTCAGCTAAACGTATGTGTATCAACTACACCACAAAATGTATTGTTAGGTTTGCGCTGAGACATACGTAATTTGGCGGTTTTGTAACGAGACCAGTGTAAGGTAGATCTCCTGAGCTCTCAGAATAATGCTCATCTAGTGTTCAAAATTCTTCTAACGTTGTGTTAATAAATTTGCTATAAAAAAATGAGTAGTATTTTAGATCTGTCAAAAAATTTAGACATTGGCATGAAGTGTTTTTGTCATCATTCATAACTGATTTATATTTTATGACATTTTGTTTTATAAGCGTACGTCATTACAGAAGTTTATATAACGATGTATAGCTTTAGAAATCCTTTGTCTATAGGTGGGTGGGTGTATGGTATATGTCATGTAGTAAGTTCATTAAACTAAGTAAAATTTTAATATTCATATAATATTTACATTTATCATATCATACTTATATATATTTATATCTGTATATATTATATATTAATTATTAAATATTATATATATGAGTATATTTCTGTATTTGAACCAATATTTATATATAATTTGTGAGCTTAATATTAATCTATATATATATATATATATGTATATATATAATATATGAAACGCATTTTATACCCACAACTTTGTAACAACTTTTAGTTAGAATTCCAAACAAAGTTGAACTATAGATACGAGTATACGACGATACGAGGATAGAACTTCAAGTCCTATATATATATATACACGTAATCATATATAAAGTTTGAGCACCATCATCATTTCATCCCACTCCACATAGATGTCCTATACACATTCCATACACATGCACGAGAATGTACGTAGAATATAATGTATGTAGAACATAACTGAACCCTTTAACATAGATATGAAACTTATAGCTCATTCCATTAGCCAGCCAGAGTTTTTAACCACCCCATTTATATAAAACATTACCATCGAGTTTAGAAAGTTCGTGAAGATGAGTTTTCAGTTTTAGGCAATACATTTTACAAGTTCTACTGTATATGATACATGTGTATATGAGAAAATATGTTATTTGTAGGATATATAAGACATTTGTATATATATATCTAATTTAAATATAAATATATGTAGGTAATATAGTAATGACATTGGATGGCGCAGTCAACTCATACTTCTTTTTTCTTCAATTTTTTTTTTAATGTAAATTTTCATCTTGTTTCATTTGTCGAGATATGTTTTGTATTGTTTGTTGAAATTTATGATGATGTTAATGATTTTAGTAGCTTTGTACACATGAAAACGTTTATATA
>JANSTX010010932.1:0-18656 GCA_027564355.1 Penthetria funebris
TACTTTGTTCCATGAAAAAATTGTCTTTTATTTTTTAAATAAAATCCGCACTTACTTAGTTTCCGACCCAATACATACCGCTTCAGCTACCTAACAATTTGCTAAGATATTTTTCACTAAATTGACAAACACCACAGATACACTCTTTTTCGCAATTGACCTATTTTGTGATTGAGTTATCTATGAATCCACATGTATGTAATGAGGGATTGAGATTGTTATTTGGTCATTTCATTCGTCACCCAATTTTCAATTATACATTAGTTGTGAATTTCTTATTCATTGTGTATTTGAACTTTACATTTTAATTTCATTAATTTTTTTATTGTTAACTATACAAATAAAATAACAAGTAATGAAATTACTGTAGGATATATCAATTCCAATGACGCACATAAATATATGATGCGACATTTTTTTGTCGTTTCCTGCCATCTTTGAAATATTGATCAGCGGATTGACTTGTATGATGTATTTTATAAGTCGTTCCAAATGTCGTCTGCGAAGTCGAGATCTTCAATACCCCATCGTTTGCATTCATCATAACTCAGTCTATGGCAGTAATTTTTTTGACTACTTCATTAGTTTCATCTTTGAAATATTGATCAGCTGATGGACTTGTATGATGTATTTTATAAGTCGTTCCAAATGTCGTCTGCGAAGTCGAGATCTTCAATACCCCATCCGACACCATAGTGTTTGTATTCATCATAACGCAGTCTATGGCAATAAGAAACAATAGAGGAAATAAAATACAACCTTGTTTAATGCCTAGTACTAAAACCTACGTGTTCATTCAAGAGTTCGTTAAAGTTATTACTACAGTCTCCTATAGAGCCTCATATTTCTAAATAATTTTGCATTTATTTTATGCTTGGCGAAGTTCAGATTGCTTAAAGTCCGGTCGACCGAACACCAAATACAAGACGATTCAGAGATTCTGCTCCAAGTCGTGGTGAAATCATATCCTGATTAAAACACCTAAAGGGTTGCAAGGTGGCCGGCGCCAAATCCATTGTCAACATTTCTGGTGATATGTTATCACCAGAAATGTTGAAAATGGACTTGGATGACATTGCATCAGTATTGGATTCCATTATTGGTGAAGTGTGTTATCTGATGATATTCCAAGGTTATGAAAATACAGGTTGATAATTAAGTTGTCGAAAAAGGGTAACATGAGTATTTGCGAGAGCTGGCGCAGTATCACCTTGATGAACACGACAGTATCAGTTAAGTTTTGCAACCGAGTATTCGAAAAGAACAGGCAAGTAACCATATCATTACGGATTATTATTGGGCAGTCGATTAAATGCCAAACGCCATTGTAGTATTGTGGTATGATGTGGTCAATTCTAAAAAGTTATGGAATACCGTCTATGATCAATGTAGAGTTTTGAATCGTTTAAGGCTTGGTGATATTTTTGATGTACATTCGAGTGTAATACAGGGATGTATGCTATTACCATTATATTGTTCCTGCTCGCCTTGGATTGGGTTACGACCAAAGTAAACTTTGAACCGCATGGTCTAACCGGTTGACTTGAAGATCTTGACTTCGCTGATGACATTTGCTTAGTTTCGCAAACTGAGTCGGGCATTAGAGTGAAATTGGAACGACTTGTGAAATACAGCTGACAAATCGGTCTAAAAATCAATATTTCAACGACGAAATGAAAATTGGCACGTGGCGAAAAACTGTCATTAAGAACGCTGTCACCCGTTGAATGGGTTGGAGTGAATTAAACGGTCTGGCCAGAAATCTTGAAAAATGGCGGTTGTTCGTTGACGCCCTATGCTCCCGCTTGGATTAAAGGTCAAGATGATGATTATGAATGTCGTGTTTGTCGACTGGTTGAAATGTGCAACTCAACAGCAAACTATAGGTATAACTGGGGATTTATGCACCACTTTATTGAAATATTCAAATGTATAATTGGATAATTATGATTGATCCTATATTTTCCAGTCGGCAAATTTCAATTAAAGTTATTTGAGTTTACATTTGGTTTTACATGCATATTTGAAACAGCAAATTAATATCGTAATTGGCGGCTTATACGTTCTCAAGGCGTAAAGGTTCAGATGATTAGAAGATATAGTCCTCTATCCATTTTCCTTTTATCGAATCTCATTCAACTTAGGAATATAGAGTTTGTACGTCCTTAATTCTTAAATCACATGCTCTAGTCTCATCTGCAATGTTATGTCGGTTCAACGTTCTAAATCGTATCCTAAACCAAAAGTCATCAATATATTTCCATCCCACGCCATTAATTTACATTTTTGTGTGTATTATATTCAATATAAAGCAGCAAACACACAGCTGCCTAGGTTTGTGAAATTGGTTGTAAAATTCTTAATTGGGCTTCAAACTGTATTGATGTTGGAATCAAACGATATATGTGCCCGATCACCATCAATTCACTTTTATACTTGATCCTTATCCAGACTATAGTTGATCCTTATCCAGACTATCTCAGAAAATATTGACGTCATGAAATACACCTCATCTTAATGCAAAACATTTTGTTTATATAGATTTGCTGGGACGGATGTTGTGACATCTTTTATTTTGTAACATGAAAATTTCATGTATATTTTATATAATTTATGTTAATCAATAAAATACTTGATGTTTTTTTTTCCCAAAATTAAAGTAAATAGAAATAGCTAACCGTTTATAGTACCTGAGGGTACTGCTGTAACGTCATTCGTTAATAACTGCCAGTACTGATAAGATGGAAATCATACCTTTTTATACTCGTCTATTCATATTTTTAATAACATAAATTATGTTTTATTTATTTTTATGGAAATAGTTTTTGTATTACTTATAATCCAATAACATTATATTTATGTATTCCATAAGTTCATTCCAGTTCCAGCCAATAATACACTAGAGTATAAAGTGTGTCACTTGCAGTTGTTTTTTTATTTTAATTTTTAAATATGCACTTTATATTTGTTGTTGTTGTCCTCTTATTGTTATTATAAGTAGTAACCACACACAACATCAATTATTCTTCATTATTTGCTTGCATTTTAGATACTCATTGCATTTTATATAAGCGAATACGAACATTTTCATGATGCACCTACGAGTATATATAAATATTGCCAAGAAGTACCATACGAGAGAATGTAATTAAAATATGTAATTTACATAATTTGTAGTTTGTACTAAAAATATAAGCAATTTTCCTAAGCAATATTGTACTCGAATGCTATATTGTATTTGTTTGTTATTTTATTCGATACTAGAAAATGTTAGTTAATTCCGCATCTATTTTCAAGATGATGCACGGTTTAATGCTTCGTAGTTTAAAGTACTTTAAATTCTATACATTAAAAACGTTAATTGATTTAATTTGTGTTCAGCTACTACAACTATTCGTTGATGAATAAATTTAAATTTTCTTGATAAGCGGGTGAATATTAATGTTTTTTTTTTCAGTTTTATTCAAGAAAATCCATTAATTTGTAACTAATTGAATCTAATAATTATATGTAAAATATAATAGCGGACGCAAATCAATGAGAAACGCCGATTTTCTCAATACAATTATTCAGAGTTTATAAATTAGCTAAGCATATTTTTCTGAATAATTTCAACTTCGAGTTTTAAATACATTACAATTCTTTGTCAGTATTATAAATATTTAGTTTTAGTATCAGTTACTGCACCTAGTATCCTAGTTATTTTCAATTATATACACCGACATTATACGATGTTTACTTATCTTGTTATTAACACTAGTTTTATTGTCTTGGCCAAGCGGCAAACAACCGCTTATTCGACGCTCACAAGGTCGTTAATAGTTCACCAAATCGTCAAATTATCACTGTGATTCCAGTAAATAGACGGCATATTAAACAATGCATTCACAATTATTCTACAGTTTTCTGAGTTACTACTATACTGATGGGAATATTACTGTATATTATTTAATGTGATATTGAGTTTCAGTCGATAAGACTATATGCTCTGCAAAAAATACGTCACAATAAAGTAACTCCATTACTGTGATCCGTATGACTCGGTTTTCCAGAAAAAAATGGGTTTTATCACAGAATATAATCCTTTATACGTTTTATTATGTGTGCAAACAAGAATTTACATGAGATTGTGTTAAATCGCATCCGACCATATGTTTTAACCACATTTATGTTAAAACGCCATAATTATACTTTAGTTTTCAGTAAATGTGTCATTTTGCCGAAGTGCAATTTACGGAATGCTTTATTTTCTTGCCTCCATTTAAAGCAAAAAAAAAAAAAAAAAAAAAAACAGAAAACAAGTGAATGTCATCGATTCCTGTGTGAGGCTTATGGAGACCATACTCCATCAATTTCAACTTGTGAGTAGTGGTTTAGACAATTCAAAAGGAGTAGTTCGATTCCGACTGCAATTTGAGCACAGACACGGATAAAGTTATTCTTCAGCATGACAAAGCTCGACCACATGTGACAAGGCAAGGCAAAATATACTTTGAAACGTTTAAATGGAATGTCCTACACAGTATTCACCAGACATTCCTCCTTCCGATTACTACTTGTTTCGATCGATGACTCATAGCCTGACTTGAACGGCACATTCGTTCGTAGGAGGATGTCAGAAATTGAATCGATTCGTGGATTGCATCTACAGATCATCATTCGTTTGGATGGCGGAAGAAAGTAATGGATAGTAATGGAAAATACTTTGAATAAAATACATTCTATCAATTTTACACAATGAAGTCCCAATTTAAAAATGAATATTTAAAACATACTTGTTCACCCAATGGAATGATCAATAAAATTCAATTAAACAAATTTGTATTATTCCTACACTCATTTTATTCAAATGATTTATATTAATATAATTTAATTTGATTATCGAGGTGGTAAATATTATATATATATACGTACAAAAGTAACCCTAAAAGTGTATTGAATCGCGTACGCCGACTACAATTTATTGTTTCTAAATATTGATATGAAATTCAAATAAGGCAACTAGCATTATTTGCCAGTTTGGTTTTGATATTTTTTTAAAAAAATTTAATTTTCAGAATTAATGGAAATTAGTCCTCACGGGTTTGCTTGAAATTTTTAGTATTTTAAATGTCGCATAACTCAAAAATACGAGTACAATGTGTAGTAGACTTTATAGTTGTTATACAGAATTCATATTTAGTCATGATGTGTCGAATTCCGTGTATATTTTTCATCACAAGTTGCTTTTATTATTAAAAACATCGCTGTAGTTCGCAAAATGATTGACAATGATCGCAATGTAACTTATACTGATATTGAAACACCGTTGAAATTCGGTAAAATTTTACAGTATCGTCACAGGCATCGAAATATGGATTTATTCGTATGAGACCGAAACTGAACGGTAATCAGCTTTCAAAATGAATTGATGAAGTTCTTCATGATCACAGCGTTTCCCAAAAGTGAATGCTTCATTCTTTGGTGAATTGTAGTTATCGTGTTTTTTTGTCCATATAGTACCGACTTATCATCTAACTAAATTTTTTCTCTCTATTTGTTTTAACATGCTTTGGTCATACAAATTTCTGAAACTGTGAATCGTATAATTACTTGGATAATTTGTTCAAAATAAATCAAAACTTAAATCTTAAATGCTAACATTTTGTTATTTGGTGGTTCTGCCTTATTTTTTTAAAATACTTTTAGCGAGACTTTTGGGTTTACTCCTATTTGAATTAAATGAACGCAATACATATCTTATAATATTATTATAAAAACTGCTAAGGTAATGGTTCTATTTATTTAATGACTCGTATTTAGTAGAAATTTTATAGAATATAATCCGGTATTTGGCATTGCTATAGAAAGACAATAAGACATTTTACGATGAATATTGTGATAGTGAACCTGATTTAAGACGAAGAGACAATATCTTCTCAAAAAACTCATTTCTAACTTATCATTTTATAGATATTTCTTAATATTTTGTACAGGCAAAGAATAGCACAATAGATTCAAGAATCGATGGAATTTAAGCCGCCACTTCGATCAAAAACTAAATTATATTAATATTTTATCATTTTGACGCTTGGCTAAATGTACGACATACTGATGCTTTTGATGCTTATTGTTGAGGATTTTGATAATAAATAACCTCATAATATTACCTCAAGAATCTGTACATTTATTATTTAGGTCTGATTTTTCTATACAGGTGCTTGAGGTGATATTATGAGTTTATTGTCGAAACCCTCTAATGTACTAAATTACTTGGTTTAATTATTTACTTTAAGCTGCTTAATATCAGCATTCGCTGTCTAATCACTAGGGCCACTTATGCAGTTAATTTTTTTTCTAAATGTCGTTATTACTCATAAGCTTTTTTATTTGATATCCTAAGTATTTTATGTGCTATTTGTTTATAGGTAAATTTTGCTTTTGAAGAAGAAAATATGTTTCTTTTTTTTTCAATCTAAACAATAATTTTCTTTTATACACTATATGATTTTCTATGTTAAAAAATATTTAATTATTTTATTACAACAATTATTATAATTAATTAATATAAATTAGAGTACAATTGCGATGGCCTCATAAAATGTTATTATTTTATATTTATTATTAGTTGAAACATACATTATTTATGATATTAATTTTTATTACATTATCATTAAATTTATCCAAATTATTCGTTATTTAATTTGTATATTACAGGGTACATAGATCGACATTGCGTTATTTACTGTTGTCCAGATTTTCTATTACTCCGGGGATTCAAGTCTAGCGCATACCTTGGGGATATTAGCAATTGTGCACTAATTACCAACAGACAAATATTGTTAACGAAAAACTGTAAATATTCATAGACGCTAAAGCTGTTATGTCCAATATTTGGTTATTCCATCCAGATACTCGACTTTTTCGCACTCTGTTAATTACATCTGTGAAACCTTCTTTCTGAAGATGTGTTTGCTGAGCTTTATGATCTCCAAAAATTCAAATCAAATGAGTCAAAAGTGCATTTATTTAGACAATATTAAAAATCTTTTTAACTAATATGAAATATTTGATATTGATGGCAGTTCTTCAGGCAATATACATGATAACCACGCAGAATTTATGGAAATGATAATCATGCAGGAATTGGATCAGCTGACATACAATGAATCGTGTCCGATATCCATGATATTTCCATATATGCGTGCGACTTTAGTTGGAGTGTCGGAACCACCTAAGTCTACAAACGATCCCAATTAATACGTTGGTGCCGTTTTGATACCTTAAACTCGAGCAAACCCAGTTGTTTAAGGTATGTAGACAAACTATATCCATCTGGTGGTTTTTTTTTGCGATTTACTGTATAATGTAGCATTGTCCATTCTCTCAAAGCGTGAACCAAGCCTGGCCAATTCGGTGGTCCTTTCATTACCTACAATGTTCCTGTGTCCCGGAAACCATATCAGTTTAACTGCTGCCAAGTTGAAGGCCTCCATCAGTGCGAGGAAGTAGTTTTCTTCTAGTCTTGAGTTGCAGACCAGCGAGGTAAGCAACATAATGGTGTACTTACTTTTGCATGACTATCGCCATTCGTTGAACTGAAATCGATACAGACATAAAATTGACACAAACATTCTAGACAGCCAGTATTTCCGTTTGGAATATGCTTCATTTGACTGCGAGTCTAAAAGATTCTGCGATGTTAAGAGTGTCTGCCAAAAACCCCAGCACCAATGACGTGAAGATAATGGCATAAAAACTATCTAATGAGTTTTCATCTTTCCACTCGGCTCGTGTAGGGTATTTGGCTGCAAAGCTTCTGGTCAGCAACAACTATGGTGCCGAATAATCTGTACTGTGTACCGTACAACCTCTATTGAAAGGCTTCTAACGCCCTCAATATAGTGGCACTACGTGAGACCGTCAGTTTGGAGTCAGAATGCACAGGAGGTACAGCAGAATGTTGAGCGTGGCGATAATTCTTAGCGTCCTCCGTAATGCTCCACATATCCACCATATCTGCACCCATTCGACTTTAATTCTTAAGGTAATAGATGAGCTGATCGTCCAAAAATATTGTAGCTAAAACCGTTGTCATTATAAACATTGGTATCAATGGTAATATGTAGATTGAAGTGTGCAAATGGTTTGATAATAGTAATTATTTGTTTAATCTCCCATTCTGATTGATTCCGGTGGTGGGTGGTTATTTGTCGTTTATAGTAAATTCACTCTGTCCTTCACACTCGCATTTTTATGATAATAAATTTATTCACATCCATTCAGATTTCAGTCATCGTTCATATGTTCGCATTCATTTAACCTGTAAAACTTTCTTGCGGAAAAAGAAATTGCTTTCAATTTAAAATCCGCAGCTCCGGTTTCTACATTCCATGTTGTCCCTCTCTGAACCGGTATCAATCCAAGGAATATAAATTCAATACCAATCTATAAACTAATACCCATGTTTCTACTGCCAAAACTACACTTTTGTCTTGTCTGACTGAAAATATTGAATATCAATTTATAATTGAAAAGAAATCTCATTTTTCTAATTATGTATGGTGATGTCAATATTTATTTTAAAAATTATTTTAAACATACTAAAATCATATATCTATTTAAACCCTACTTAATATAATTTTATTGTAGTTTATAATGTACACAGTAAATGCACCAACATTTTGATTTAGATATTTGCTAAAATGTTTCGTTAAATAGGCGACGGCCATCATTTATTTTATGTCATTCATGTGTTTTTTTTTTTTTTTACTTTTTCTTGTTCATCGTGTGATCTTGTATGCGTGCGTATGTGTACTAAAGTGTAGAGACGAGAAGTTTTAAAGGCGTTGTTCCATCAAAAAAAAAGAATTTATAAATTTTTTATTATTTGTCTAGTGTGTAAATAGTTTTTAATTTTTCATTTCATTTTTATTTTATTCATTTCAATAAATAATATAACGAAATATATAAGAAAATAAAAAATACGTACAATATTCCGTTTTCTTTTATTGTTTGTATTGGAAAATAATTGAGTAATAAAATAAAGAATAGTTAGCACAACTTTTTTTTTTCGTAAAATTAAAATCAAAAATTTATTTTATTAGAACCAATGGCGGCCATACGTAAAAAATTAGTGATTGTTGGCGATGGTGCCTGTGGTAAGACATGTCTTTTGATTGTCTTCAGCAAAGATCAGTTTCCAGAAGTTTATGTACCAACAGTTTTTGAAAATTATGTAGCCGACATTGAAGTTGATGGAAAACAAGTAAGTAAAACAATAGTTGAATAATAAAAGGAAAAAACAAAAAAAAAAAAAAAAAACCCCCCAACAACAAAATTACTTGTGGAATTCACAGTGAAACATTGCACAAAAATGCAATTAAGTTGACATTTATTAAGTGCCCCCTTTAATGAATAACTGTGGTGTGTAAAGTAATGAGATAAATATCTCGGAAAAAATCATGACGACATCACGTCTTGGTCATAAAAATTTGACCGTGGCAAGATTTTTATTTTTGTTTTATGTGGTTTTTTTTTTTTTTTTTTTTTTTTTTTTTTTTTTTTTTTTTTATTGTTTTTTTTTTTTTATAATATTCAATTTTTTTTTTTATTTGTCTGTTGTTATAATTTTTTCCTTGGTTTTTTTTTTTTTTTTGTTTTTTGTGGTTTTTTTTTTTTTTTTTTTTTTTTTTTTGTGTATATTTGAAAAGTAATGTCATATTTTGTGTATGAATGAAGTCATCATCTTCAAGCGATTGAATGAATACTTTAGAGCTCAGCGATTGTCTTATGTTTTTTTTTTTTTTTTTAACAATTTAATTATTCTAATATTTTATTGACTTTGCATCATCATTCATTGTTTTCAAGCATCATCGAATAATATTTAAAGCTAAAAATATACATTTCTAGTTACCATAATGAAAAATTAAATAAATAAAACAAACAAAAAAAAAAATAGTACGACGAAGATTTGAGAGGAGCTCTATGAGACTGAGACACGGAGGACGGAGCACAGATTTCTCTGCGTTGTCAGTAGTTTTGCATCGGACTTTGTTAAAAAAAAAAAAAAATAGAAGAAAATACACAAACAAATTTACACAATTTTATGTGTTTCAATGAAAGAAAATTTATGTTTGACTGATCACTGTACAGAACTAGATGACGGGATTGGAATGAGCGAGGGTGCCGGAAGAAGCTTTTCTTTTTTTTTTTTTTTATTTATTATTTATACATAATATATTTTCGTATATATTTGAAAATATGTCTGTTTTAATCTCGGTTTTAATAAGATTTTTCGTTTCTATGAACTGACGTGACTCAATCGTTTAACAATTTGTTGTTGAGTTTTTTTTTTTTTTTTTTGTTTTCTTCCAAGTTTTAACATTAACGTTGGTTATTAAAACAGATTTTTTTCGGTAAACATTTTTAAATAAAATTAAATCAATGAGATTGGTAGATTGGTCAATTTGAATTTGAATATCATTTTTATTAATTTGTATACGTGGACTGTTTATTATGAATGGAAATGTTTATTTTATATTATTAATTTAAATTGATAGAATGAAATATAAATTGTTTTTTTATGTGAATTTTTAAGATTATAGGAAATATCATTGAGTAGAATATATTTAAATCATTGTTAAATTTTGATCAGGAATTGAACAGAATTTCAATGATCATAAAAAAAGTGGATTAGGTTCGTTAAAAAAAAAAACCACATGCATCTCTTCGTCACATATATCTATATAAAACTTCTTGATCTTCAGTACTTATTTTGTACACCTTCAAATAAGAATCTACTGTTCGAATTACATGTAATCTTCCGTAACATTTCGTTTGTTATTAAATATAATCATTTTATTTTCAATAATGAACGTTAAAAAGGTTAAGATTATTTGTAGCATAAATAGTTTGCATCTGCAAATAACAAGCCACATGAGTGGATGCATTTCAAACTGTTTCAATGAAAATCGTGGACGAGTTGTTTTGTTCAAGATACACTTGTAATTATGTTTATATAGATAGTTTTAACAAGAAGCCAAATAAAAAGCGACCAAATAAAATATTATGCTGCTAGAAAATATACGTTGAAAGTGAAAACATTGTTTTAATGTTTTTAAACCTAACAGAGTGTAACCAACACTCTTTCAGCAAAGTATTTTTTACTCTTAGCATACATCTAATAAAAGCACCAGCTACACTCTTGGATGAATATTAAAAAAAAAAACTAGATGCATATAAATTTTAGTTTAGTAGTTATACCTATGCGTCCGTCCATCATATACCGAGCGATTAGTTTTGCGTATTTTATTATTGTATAAATGACGTAGTAAATAGTAACATATTAGACTAACAATCACACAATCACACTTTCAATTTTTCTATGCAAAGAAAATGCATTTTGTTAGTATAATAATTGTTTCTTTGGCTGATGATATAAAATACAGATTCTCCAGGTGGTTCTATTGAGAACATCTATAATGTTTCAAGATTAATTATTATGCAATTTGGACATTTGAAACATTAATTACATGAATAAACGATTGCTGCACCATAATGACAATTGTGAGTATTCATTATCTTGGTTGAGACATTGCATCAATATTGGATTCCATTATTAGTGAGGTATTTCGTTAAATAAATAAAGTTATAGCTAATATCGTACACGACAGGATCAATTCAGTTTTGCATCCGGGAGTTAAAAAGGAATAGACAGTTTTCAGGCCTGGTCAGTCTTGCACATCCATATCAATAGATTAATCATTATTATTACAGTCGATTGAATAGAAAACGCCATTGTATATGTAGATTTACTTACATTTTTCACTTTGTGATTCAACTTAGTTTAACAAATTCCTTTCCCAATGAATGTGCTGGGGATAAAATAATTAATATCAATCTGTCTGTAATTTGGAATTGTTGGTTTATATACTCTCTTTCAACATAACAGATGACGTTCTGAGTACTATATTGAAAAAAAAAAAAAATTGAAATGAATGTATATAATAAAGGTAAATAGCCTACGTGCACAAGAGTGTACTCAAGTATAAAAAAAAATGTGTTGATTTTAAGTAGACATTCAATAGTACTGATTGTGATATGATGAATAGGGATCCGCTGTATATATCTCGTGGCTCAGTAATGTAGTGTTTTGCATCGTGTAATGCTTGGTGATATTTTAAATGAACATTCGGGTGTCAAACAAAGATGTATACAGTCAACACTATTGTTCCCGATCGTTTTGGACTGAGCTACGATCAAAGTAAATTCAACAGCATGGTATCAGATGGGGTCTAACCGGTTGACTTGAAGATCTTGATTTCGCTGCCGAAATGAGTCACACATGAGAGTGAAATTAGAATGACGAACAAATGTTCACAGGTCGGTCTAAACAACAATGTTTCGAAGACGAAACTAATGACGATTGGTACGTCGAAAATATGTTCACTTGCAATTATCAACGAAATAATAGATGAAATAGAGAACTTCCAATTTTTGGGAAGTTTTTTGGCAATTGATGGTGGTGCTAAATCAGATGTAAAGTCACGTATACCATAAGATCGGGAAATGTTTTGGTATGCTGAATAGAGTCTGGCAGTCGTTTACAAATTTAAAAAAATCGAAAGTAACGCAAACTATTGAAGATTGGTACGTCGAAAATATGTTCACTTGCAATTATCAACGAAATAGTAGATGAAGTAGAGGACTTCCAATTTTTTGGGAAGTTTTTTTGACAATTGATGGTGATGCTAAATCAGATGTAAAGTCACGGATACAATAACATCGGCAAATGTTTTGGCATGCTGAATAGAGTCTGGCAGTCGTTTACAAATTTAAAAAGATCGAAAGTAACGCATGTTTTAAAACAATTGTTTATCGGTATGGCTGCGAAAATTGGAAAGTCGTCAAAGGGTGCCTCAGGTGCATACTAAACATTTTCTGCTAAAATACAATATCAAATGACAATTTGTAAAGATTGGAAGATTTGGAGGAAATTTAACAGAATTGTCAACCGAAGAAAGTGGAATTGGATCGGCCATACACTGAGGCGAACGGTCGATGATATTACAAAATACGCACTTGACAAAACTCCGTAGGGTAATAGAAAACGCAATCATAAAAAAAAACATGGCGAAGAACCGTTATTAAAGAGGCTAGTGCCAGTGGAAGATGGGCATCCTTATTAACTAGATTCTGGTGATATTACAACATACGGACTTGACTGGAATCCGCAGGGTAATAGAAGACGCAGTCGTCCAAAAACAAGATGGGAGAAGAACCGTTATTAAAAAGACTAGTACCAGTGGAAAGGGGGGGGCCACAATATTAACTATATTCTTTACTTGTCACTATATATTCAGAATGTACTGAGATTTATAGAGAAATACTATTTAACGATGCATCACCTTTAGGTCTAATTGTTACATTAAATATAGTATATAGATATGCTCTACTGAAGTGTTCTTAACGCTGTGGTTGGTATATTATTCAACTGATATGTTCGAAAATTAAACAAATTATGGAACACATTTGCCAGAGTTATGTTAAAACTTCAGCTTTAAATGCCATCAATCAATTTCAATGATATTATTAGCGTATTTGTACTAGTATTCAAATTTAGAAATTCTAAATTCTAAATTTATAATTCTAGATAAGTGACTAAGCTTATCGCTTAATTGCTGCGTCTTATCGAATTTATGGTTGTACCATTTCTGCCATTAAAAACATCATATAAACATTTGAACTTGATTTGAACTCATGAACATGAAGGTCTTTGATTAAATTGGATAATGCACTACTTAAGCATATACATTATATTATTGACCTTTAGTGTATAGGACACAACATTTGAATTATTACGAATAATGTGTCAATATTGGATATTTTACATATGAGTAATTTTAGTGGATTCTTGGTAATGATTTATAAGAACTGTCGTAAACACATCAAACTACATCAAAGAAATTTGTTGCATAAATTATTATTTCATAAAACATTTACTTTGCATGTTTTTTTTTCTTGCATACCGTGCAAAAATTGTAATTATCTAAATAATTATTTTGGGTAATCAAAAATAAGAAAAAATATGCAAAATTTTCTTAGAATATGTGAAGAGTTTTCCAGTCAATGTTTTTTTTTTTTTTGTTTGTTTATGTTATGGGATTGGAATGCACTCATGATTATAATTTTTTTATTAAAAATATTTTGATGAATGTGTTTATCAATGTTTTGTTATAAAAAGGTGAAAATGACTTTTAAAAAAACACAAATATTCATTTGATGAATCATAGTTTATAAAATTGCGTATAAATGTGTCTTGCAAATCTGTTATACAGAAGTGATCCCTCTCAGACGAGAAATGTATGTTCGTGCTGTTCTATACGGTAGCAGCGATTTTTGGTTTTGTCAACGCTGCTTCTATTAATTTTATTTAATCCTCCTTACCCATGTGTTAGTTGATGCCTGTAACAGGTTATATGCACAAGTCTAATTTATGAGTTGCCATGTTTTCAAACAACGATTCGAACGCAATGCAACCACAACCATCACTTCACAGTATCGAATTTAATATGAATGCTTTTATTTTTTTTATTTTTTTACATAATTGTGTGTGATGATCGAGAAGTCATCGGCCACATATATTCACATTAAACTACAATATGCATTTTTGATGATCTCTTCATTCTACAGTTACTTCAAAAATACACGCTGGAATGATCACACGTTTCAAGTAAACTCATTCATAAATAGATCAGTTACAATATGTCAGATTGTATATAAAACGTAAGCATACTAAGAAGAATGTTATTACTTATCAGTTTATTATTTTACTCATACGATTGACTACCTGTCTACAACCAATAATTTATTATCTAAAACCAAGGCTATAGATTCTTGCACAGTTCTTTCATTTCTATAATAAATGATTCATGACCTCTAGACTATTGTTATGATGACATTCCAATGAAATTTTCAGAACTAAAAATGTTCACATTTATGTTATGAAATAAACCTTCAAACGAAATTTTCTAATGCATTTTATGAGATAATGTTTATTACGCCACAAGAATAACTAAGTACTACTATACTATGCTACCAACTATTACCATTGCTACATATTTCACTAAAATAACATAAAATTATTAATCATCCTTTCGTTTCTTAATATAAAAAACGAATGAACTTATAAAATATGGTCTGTCAAATCAAAACAATGATGGAAAAAGTGCTAAATTCTGTTTATCTTTTAAAGAAATCATATAAATTATTATATTCTCCACTCCCAGACATAATACTAAAGATAAAAACCAAAACGAAAGATAAAAATTCAACGTAGTAAAATCAACTTTATATACATTGGAGGCTATGATGAGGAGCACATTGGCAATGATTGAATGGAATGATATTTTTGCACAGGCAGAAAAAGAAAATAAACATAGAAACTGTGAAACGCAACAGAAATTAAATGGTATTTTATTGAACTTAAGGTTGAATGTGTGGTATTATAAGTTTATATAAATGATTTAATCAATGTGATTCATTCATTCAGGAATTTCATTAATAGAAGAAAATAATAATAATTTCATAGTTTATTGATCAAGGTTGTACTTTTTCTGATTTGTATGTTCCTCGTATAATTATTGATTTAAAATGAAACGGAATGGCAAAAAAGAATGAATACATACATTCATTTGTATTTTCATTCATAATAAAATTAAGTGGAAATAATTAATTAGTAAAATGAACTGTAAAAATGAATGTTAATTACGATAAACAAACATAGTTTATTTGAAGTGTTGGCATCATTAAATGAATCAGTTTGTAAATTCAAACTAATCATCATTATGATTATCTCAACTTAACATCATCAACGTACAATCATCGTTGTTCGCAGCAGTACACATCTTCTATTTAATGACCGTTCTCCTTCAGTATGTGGTGTCTGATCGACCAAGTATTCTTTATTCTTTGAATTCCTGTCAATTTTATATCTTGTAATATCATTTATTGAACGTCCCAGTGTCACCTATTGAATTCCATTTTCTTTGTGTAATAATAATTGACATCGTTTTCAGTCTCTTGCTAAATAACTTACCAAATAATGATAGCTCTCTACCATATCTATGATTGTGTATTACCGACTTCAAGGCGGGCATGTCTTCGGCGAACCAATTCTAATTGATTGTCATAGTATTTGGTTTTGTTGTTCATCGTTATTATAACCTAATCTAAGACAAATAGGAACAATAATAGTGACCGAATATTATACATATATGTTCAATTTCTAAGTGTACATCAAAGACACAATGAAAGAATCTGCACAAACTTTTAAGAATTATCCACATAATAACACAACTCAAGACTATCGATCGCTTGTGTCAACGAACTGCATTCGTATTATGGTGTTTGCCATGCAATCGATTGTATGAAAGAAATCCATTTTTTACGGCAACTAACACAACTGAATTCTGAGTGATCTAAACTAATGACGTATTCAGCAGCTCATTAAAGTAATCTATCTATTTACTGCTATACATATTAACTTAATAGTTAATTCGAATATGCCCAATAACAAAATAGTGATCACTGTAAACATCCGCACCACTTTAAATTTAATTTCATATTTAAGTATAATTTGTGTGCTTTAGTCTAACAAGTTTAGATTTTTCGCCAATTGTGTTGCGTGTGATCAATAAAGATTAGGGAAAAACAAAATATTATTCCATTTGTTTGATTCTTTAAGTTCGTTTATTTTTAGATGCTGTACGACCGGCATCTGTCATTAATGACGAATATGTTTGGCGACTATTTGGTTACTTTTCTTTTTTATATGGAAATATGGAGACGGTCTTATTCGTATTTGGAGTTCTGTTTTATTTATTATGACATAATAAAACTGTTTTTTTTTCCCTCTTCATTTATTTTTTTTCTTGTTCATTGAATTAGAAGAAAAATAAACCGAGACGATATTATTCTATTAGTTTAGAAAATTTAAAGCTGATGTATTTTTATATTAAAATTAAAAGAATGGGGGCATTAAATTGAAGCTATACTCGTATAATCCAATCCATAATTTAATAAAATTTATGGTGGTTTTAAAAATTTAATAAATAATTCGTTTTAATGGTTTGATTATGATGTGAAAAAGTTCATGTACGAAGTACGAGTACTTTGAATATTATTGTATGCGTATATCACGCCCGTTCTTTTCTTATCAAAAGAAAATCTATATTGCAACGGATAATACTCTCAATTAAATAATTAATGCTGGTTGATATCATATCATCCATCGAAGTGGTCTAGTAACTCTAGTTAAACCTATATGCCAAAATAAATAATCAAGTTATCGACATATATTGAATTAATTACCGACACAATCGATTCTTGGACGAATTTGATGTATATCATTATATATACTGTCAAATCTTCTGTCATTTTGGTGGTATAATATGACCACCGACCACACACTAAAATGAAAACTTTATACACAATGTAAATAAGTCTTCAAATTGGTATGTTAAATGACAAGTTTAATTAACGTATGCAGAAACAAGAACGCTCTACCATAACAATTGAGACGATGGATCTACATGTATTCTGAATAGTCACCCTTCTTTATTGTATTTTTACGTAGTCCTTTCATTTGTTCATTATTGCATGTACTCCTCTGATCCGTTCGATTTCCGTTTATTCCTTTATTTCATGATTTCTTTGGCAATAGGTTATAGATCCGTCTATAATCATTCTAATTGTACCATACTTTTGATAAATATTTTGTTTTTTTCGAATAATTGTCTCAATTGTTTTTAAATTAATAGGACGTTCAAATGCGGAGGAACGAGAAAATATTTTTTTTGTCGAGTTCAACAAAAATGCAATGCCTTTTAATACTAAATTAACAATGTCACTGTCAACAACTTTTCATTTTCTAATCTTTTTTTTTTTTTTTTTTTATTAATTTTTTAATTATAAGTTTTTTTTGTCTAAGTTTCTTATCTTTTGGTTTGATGTGACATATACGACTATTATGTACGAATATATTCTTAAGATAGTATAATGTACAAATGAGTCATTAAATTATTATTAAATGATAATACAAACGATTCAGATATACATTTTTAATCATTCGAAAAATTCCTCGAATAGATCTTAACATTTTATACTAACATTTTTATTAAGTAAGGGCAACACACTCATATATTTTATTATCGATAAATAATTGTGAACAAAATTACATGAAAATTGTCTGTAAATATTGTCATGTCCTGTATGTATTTAGTTGACATTTAATATTAATATTAAAATTTAGTCCTTAGGGTCTACCACCAATCGGCTTTCGGCCCTTGTCACTGTATATTATAGTGACTGCCATAATAACTGTTACTAGTGATTCATTATTTTTAATCTCTAAATGAAATCTCGATCTTTCTGAGATCCGTTCTAACGGATAATTTAATACCACATAAAAGTTTATCCATCTGAGGTATACATCTATTATTTTATATTACACTAAAATTATGTGTTTAGCTGTGTCTAAAAAAAATTTTTTTACGTATTGTTTATATTTAATTGCAAAATAGTGTGAAAACGAAGGAGATTATGTAATTTGTTTTTGTATGTTTGTGAATGGATGGACCGACTAACATCCATATATTTGCCGCCCTTAGGTATAA
>JANSTX010010943.1:0-18655 GCA_027564355.1 Penthetria funebris
ATTAAATTATTTACTCAGTCAAAATAATTAACTTAAATCTATTAGTAATTTTGCCAATAGATTTTGTAATCCGTTTAATTTATCATTTCCTAATAAAAATTAATACAATCTTAAATTATTATTTAAAAAAAAAAAATTCGAACAATAAATACAATTATTATTAAAATATATTTTTATACTTTTCATGATGTGTACATATAATAAATTACAATCAAATAAATTATTAAAGTTTTTGTTTTTAAATAATAATTATATAATAAAAATAAGATTAAAACTAACAAAAACACTTGACTTTTTTAGGGAAAGATGTGGTGGTTCTGTTTTATATAAATATTATAAACAAATAAATTTACTACAGCAGATTCGTAATTTTCAAATTATAAATAAGAAAAACAATAACTATATATACTATATTAAATTTAAAAATATTAAAAACATTAAGAAAACAAATCAATTGTATATGTGCAGTTATTAAGAACACGTATGTTTTATTGTTAGTTCTTAAAAAACAAAATTAAAAACAATAAAGTTTAGTTTCAAAATAATAAATATAGAACTAAATAAATGCTATTTTGTTTTAATTAAAAAGGGGTTTTCAGTTTTTAATTCAAGGACTGTCGATTTAAATACTTAAAATTTAATTTATAAATCAAATTGCGAATTTTTCATTTTTATTTTTTTTTTTTTTTTTTAATATATGGTTCTTCTCATTTCGACGCTTTAAATATAATCTCATATTCTGAGACCTATCTATTGACTCTACAGAGTAACCATATCACAGTACCTTTTTTTACTCTTTGTTAATTAATTTACACTTAGGATTGCCTCTGAAAATTGTTTGCTTAAGATTGAAGAGTTTCATTAACATTCTGGTCGGTTTAACTATTGTATGTAGTAAAGTTTAAACCGTTCAATGATTAAATGTTTTAAACTGTTGGATATGTCCATAAAAATGTCTTCAATAATTCAATTTTGTCAAAATTCAGCTTGATGAATACCGTCTAATTGAATTTTTTAACAAATCATTTAAGTTTACCACTATTGGATTAATTTATTTTTCAATTTGCCATTAACCAAAACATAAAACTTTTACCAAATTTATATTTACACCACTGTAAATTTAATGCCACACATTATAGTGATCTTTACTATAATGAGTAGTTTTATGTAATATTACTTAAGACACTTTAGTGTGATGATGCTAATAGTTTCAAAGCGAATAATATTTAACATACATAACATTGTATTATACAAATTTACTGCACATATTCTTTCTGTACAAATTAAAGGCTACGTAGAAACGTTTGAGACTTGACATCTGATTTGTATATATACAGTAAAATAAAATTCTGCATGGAAAATATAGAATCAATTATAGTTGTTTTGATTATATATCAGAATAATTCAGCTACTTAACCAAAAACATATGACCAATAAATTAGGTAGCTAATTTTATTGTAGCAATACTAAAATTAAAACGACACCATC
Source organism: Penthetria funebris (assembly GCA_027564355.1). Classification (NCBI taxonomy): domain Eukaryota; kingdom Metazoa; phylum Arthropoda; class Insecta; order Diptera; family Pleciidae; genus Penthetria; species Penthetria funebris. Next base: position 1,489 of record JANSTX010010943.1, read on the forward strand.
ACTTTAAAATTAATATTAATATTAAGTTAATAAAATTTATTAAATAAATATAAACATTTTATAAAATACAATTGAAACTATACAATATTCCAAGCTTCCTCAAAAGCATTACATAATTTACTGCATGCCAATGCAGCCGAAAGTGGATAACTACTTATTGAAAATGAACCTTCTGTATAATCAACATCGACATTTCCATGTGCAAATGCACCAATAACTAATGCAATTGGTTCATCTTCCTTTGGCACAAGTTCTTTTGCATTTGACATCAATTTTCCATTATATGACATTATATACTTTTTACAACCAACCGGTAAATGATCAGTTATTGGATTTTTTATTACTTTCATTAATTTTGTTGTTGTTTCTGTGGCACGTATACTCATCTTATGAAGAAGTTGTACTAGATAAAAAAAAAAAAAACACAAAAAAATTATACATGATTTAGTTTTACATAAATTTATAATAAATAAAATAAGTCTGGTTGGTACCCATTAAACCACCGAATCGTTTAAATGTTCGTGGTATTCTTGTTTGGGGATTAATTTCAATTAAAACATTTTTATATGTATGTATATAAACTTGTAAAAGACCAGCACGATTTAATGGTGAATCGAATAGCATTAACAGTGACTGATGTGTAATATCGGGTCGACATGAACCAGGATCTCTATTAAATTTCCTTAACATATTCATGTGATCGTCACAGTTTAGTAATTCAAAGGCATTACCAATCTATAATATATAAATCAGAAAAAAAAATAACAAAATTATATATTTTTATTGAATAAATTCAACAAAGTGTTGATATTCAATTATTATAATTACCTTAACCGTTTCCAATTGAGCTCCTTCAAGGATAATAATCAGGCGTTTATCTTGTGACCTGATATGGCTAGTAGCTAAATGTTTTGCAGGTAAACTAAATTCATTACTATCACTTGTTTTTGTATTTGCTTCAAATTTTCGTTTATGTCCTTTACCCATTATTTTTATATATATATATTAAAAAAACAAAAAGAAAATGAAACTTTTGTTTGTAAATATTTTAATAGCACCTTTATCAACAATGTGAGATAAAAATGACATTTCTAAATGAAAACAACGCCATGTGTTCATTGTCATTTACAAATTTGAGACATAGATGGAACTTTAATTTTTTTTTAATTGATTGGCGTCATGGTTTTCTTCTACGCGGCAATTTTTTTTTTAATTGGATGCAGCCATATAATTGAAAATAGAAAAAAAGCAACATTTTGTGTGTTAAAATTAAAAATTCAACTAATAATTTTGCAACAATAAAGAAAAAAGGATATCTTTTTATTATATTAATTAATTATAATAAAAAGGAATTGAATAATACTTATATTTGTATACGAATGTGAAAGCATTTATATGTATAATATGTGAAAATGAAATTATGCAGAGTCATCATAGAATGATTCATAACATATCAGAATGCGAAGTTATTGCAATCTCACAGAACAAGCATATGTTGTTTTTGAACTATCTAACTATTAAATTACAATGTAACAATAACTTTACACCTTTAATAGGTTGTGTTTTAACCGGTGTATTATATTAAAGTTATCTAGTATTCCTTCAGAAAGTCTGGCACATAGTGTATATAATCACGTGTCGTGTTTGGCTACTACTTTGCATTGTTACAGATATACTACCGCTCACCTCTATATTTAGAGTTAACTCAATTTATTGTGTCGCCCCATGCATCCATGTAGTATAGAGAAGATTGAGTTGATGATGATGATCTTCAAAGCAAATATTTTAAAGAAATAGTATTGTTTATATTTCAATAATTGATGATAATTAAACACGGATATATTTAACAATGTCTAACAAACGTACAACATCGTAGAAAATTGTGCGTTTCTGAAAACAACAATTAAAAACATATAAATTTACATAAAACGAATTCTTCTCAATCATATGTTTGTTAAAAAGTACAAATGCAAAATTTTCTTTTCAATTATAAAAGAAAATAATTACTTTGAAGTAAATTAAATTCGATTTTCAAGATCAGATGAGTATTGATTTTGAAAGTGTAAAGTTGAAGCAAAAAAAAAAATAATGCAATGAACAACAACTGAATATAGTCGTTATTTATTTTACATAAATTATTATTTTCTTTCCAAAGTGTTGTGAAAATGTTCTTCAATAAAATTACATTAATTTTGTTAATAAAATGTGCTTCAACAACAATAATTTCCAATTTAAATTTAATGTTTGAAACATTTACGCCAATATCAATGGTTAGATTCTTCGAGTTTAACGACAAAGGATGGAATATTTCAGATCGATGTATACAAGACATGTTCCTTTACTTGGACGGTCTTCACAAAGATATTCTTTGGGCAGTTAAATGTAAGTTACTTTTTTTTTTTCATATTAAAATTAAAATAATTAAAAAACATAATTGTAAACTCAAATCAAACGATAATAAATCATATGAATTATGATTTCTTTAAGTATAATCTGGTAAATCCAAATAGAATAACGATTTTGTTTTTTTTGTTGTTCAAAGTGGAAAGTATAACATTTTAATTTCTTGCAATAAAATAAAAGTAAATACATTGTTCCGCATAAGTGCTTCCATAATTGTAATCTGGTTAAGTATATATTTGAAACCTTTTTATCTTTACAACAAACAAATAGGTATGTATATCAAAATTTGGCAAATATATATTGTCGACTCGTTTATTACTCTGAATTCAAGTTACAATGTAGCAGGTTATGATCAGCATAATGTGATAGTCAGCAATGCTAATAGAAATTATAATTGTATAATCATTCAGAAGTGAAATCATCAGCGTATATAGTCTTGTCATGCTTAACTTTTCTCTAATCAATAGGGTCAGATGAAATCCCTCGAAAAAATCACATTACTAATATGTAAATTGAAATCAGTCATATTAATAAAAATGGTGAAGATCAGTAGCGAATATTAACTGCATATATTATGACTTATATCTTACTTAAATTTCAATTAGGTTCGTTCTGTATGGTGATGGTTAATACACTTTTAACTGTGATGTTGCAATTTTCTACGGGGATCCGACAAAATTTTCTTCTACTTAACTTTAAATCAAATTCAGTATTATGTTTGTGACAGCCCATCAGATTATTATTTATTATCTGAATGAAGGTACAATTGGAACTATGGTTGAATATCATTCTAAACAATGATTTCTAGATAATTTAAGACTTTTAGATGTCATTCATATTTGAGAAAGCATTACATAAAGCACCAAAAGATCAGACATTACTGGTATTAAAATTTCAAAACTTTTCTGAACTTTATGTTAATACCACCAGAAGAAAATGGAAAGGTGTATGAAACTGTAGTTCGACCAACATTAACTTATAGTTGTGATTATCTGAATATTCTGGTGAATGTTAAGCGAGCCCAAAGTCATTACATTGTATTATATATATATTGACCTAATCTAATCTTGCATATTTGATTTATATAAAATTATAATTTGAAAATGTTTTTCTCATTTTACTATAGTGTATGATGCGTCTAAATATTATTCCGGTGGGATTTATGCTGGTAATGAATTTCGTCTTGGTAATGCTGATTTATGCATTGACTTGAACGATTTATTTCAAAATAATTACGAAACAAATAATCAAAGTACAGCTAATTACTATATGCCATATGCAGTTCAAAATGTAAATGTAAAATATAAAGCGAAATTAGAAAATGCACAATATGATCAGATGCAAATAGTTCAAACTGTATGCCTATCACAATCATGTGAATTAAATGATTTAAAACAAATTATGTCCTACACTGATTTACCAAATATTAAAAATGATCATATTATTAAAAATATTGAATTAATTGACCTAAGAATATTAAAGGGATCGTACAAATTTTATGATGACAACAGTTTTTTAATGTTTGGGTATAATTTGATTAATTTTTTCTTACTAGTGCACTTTTAGGGCTTGCAAATTTATCGTTGACGATAATTTTAAGAGATTATCAATGGCAAAATGTTACCTAAATAAATGTTCCATTATTTTGTGAACATTTAAAAGTAATAAGGTAAGAGAAAAATACCAGTAATTACGAAGGATGGTAATTTTCATTGAATTTCTCATATATGATAAATTTGCAATAGTCTGAAGATCACTTTTTTTTTTAAACTAACATTAATCATTTGATATTTACGTAGAATTTTCAACTTTTCAGAGGAATTACTTCCATTTTACTCATATTATGTGTGTTTGCAACGATATATGAATGGAATTTACAATTGCACGAAAAAGGACAAGGAACTAATAATATTAATGATATTTATTACACTACTCCAAATAATTTGAATATGTAAGTTTATTTTAAGAATGATGCACATTTAGAACCATAAATATATGTGTAGAAACTACCTTCACTTCAATATTTGTGAAGTATTGATTATGTTTATTGGAAAACGATTTGTGTTAGGATCAACATCATTCTAATAAATTGATCAGAGCACCATCAAATTAAATGCACCTAAAACAGTAAGTGCAATAGCGTCTATTTAGGAATTAAAACTAATTCAATCAACCTAGATATATGTGAGTTTGTAACTGCTATTGTTGAAAAAGTTCTTGGAACAAGTTTATGTGAACTCAAACCTGAAATACGGCATTTTAAATGCAACAAGGCAATCGTCACTGATAATTTAGCATCCAGAAACACCAAAAGTGGACTTAGTGTTACATCCCACTGAGTATTCGTAAAGAGCACGATGGTTTTAGACCTAATTGCACAGATCTCTCATATAAATGCGTTAAAAATCACCGTCAAACAATAACTTGTGTACTGAAAATTATGTGAGATTATATAAAAGAGTATCAGGTATCCGAAATACTAAGTGAGGTGTACATGACTGCTACACTTGGAAAGTTATGATTACTATCATGGCATAAATCCCAATTTTCGTCAATTGAACCCTTTGACGTATATAAAGTTTTTAGGTCAAAACAATATCGAATAAAGTTTTATGAAGCTTCTCGGAGAGTTTATGGACACGGTTATATGACAAAGATAATGAAAATGGTATTTAATTAAAACATAATTCCAGGATAATTATGCTTTAACAGACATTTCCTTCTTTGCATCGCTAATAGCTATAGATGTTTTCTGTAGTTATATTAATATCTGTCGTAACGTTTACGCCTCTGTATGGAAGAGGTTATTTATCAATACAAATACCTCACTACCACTTAAGAAGAAATATGAAGATTCTGAGTAATTAATAATTAAAGACTGCAAAAACCTCTAAATTGAATAATATATGTATTTGAGCAAGCATTATTATTTATTTATTTTATACAGAACTACTAAGGACACAATTGATCACTTAACAAAATTGAATAATATGAATCAAATTTCGTTAATGAAGTTAAATACACATCCTGAAAGTGGAATTATGATCACTAATGATATAAATTCCAATAAATACATAAATACGAGTAGAATGCAACTTAAGAAAATGAAATTGGAGAACTCGACAAGTGTTGATGTAATAGCTGGAACATGCAACCATGGTAAGCAATGTTTATTTGTATTATACTTAAGTATTTAACTACTTACATATGATTTTTATTATTGGATATTGTAAATAATTTACCATTTTATAAAAAAGGAATGTTAAGGAAATTTCTATTCGCATTTTCATGGAATCGAAATTATGAGTATATGTATGAGAGCAATATGGAAAATTGTAAAGAAATTGAAGCTATTATTGGAATGAAAATAATATGCTATTTGTGGATTATGTTTGTTAATACATGTGTTATAATATATTTTGTATCAGGTAAGATATCATTTATATTTATTAATTATGTTGCTCATTATGAATATGTTCCAAAGATGTTATCGACTCATATTGCTGAACCTCCTTTAAAACTGTATAACTAATTAATTGATTTTAAAATCAAATACATACGTCATGTAGTAGCATGTTATCAGTGAAGCCCATGTAATCATAATTAGCATCATCTTAACCTTTAAACCTATTTGGGATTTGGGATTACGATGTTCATATGTTGTTTTTCAATATACATGTAACATCAAATGCCAACCGTAATGTCAATGTTAACTAGTTTGCTGGTGAGCTGTTTGTACACCAAGTATAGATACAAGATAATCCCTTTTTTTCGGCTACGACTACAAACCTTATTTGACAATATACCGCTATCGTTTTTCCGTATGCAGATTAATATTAGTTTCAGCAACATCTGCAAATATTAATCAATTACTCCATTCACCATTCAGTTTCAGATAAAATTACAATACTTAAATGAAGCTTATAACAGCTTCAGGTACAAAACTTTATCATAATATAAATACTAAATCATATAAGTCAGAATCAGCTCTACAACCACATGATGCTTTATTTATATAGAAATAACGAATAAATAATTGACTATAATTTTACTTAAAAATTTACAGATAACAAAATATATAAGGAAAGAAAATCAGGATTTAATATTATGGACTCAACTTTAAAATATGCTTCATTTTCAATTGACACGTATTTCTTTCTAAGGTTTGTAACATCATTACAGAACATATACGAGTATATACTCTTATTGTGATGGGTATGCGATTTTTATTTACTTTCAGACGGATAAGTTGAAAAGAGCGACGAACTATCATCTAGTTCTATTTTAATGTACAGTTTACAATCGAAATTGGATTGTAATCTTTTTGAGGGGATATTCAATCTAAGTCGTTTTGAATGACATCCCTTCCGATATATTCAAAATTGATGCAGATATTTTCCATTGTTCTTTTCTTAATCGTTATTCAGCGATCCCTTTACCCTTAACATAAATTAGATTCATAGCTATGCTGATAACACCATTTTTATTATTTTAATAAAAGACCAACTGGAATCATGATCAATACTATATGTGAAAATATGTGAATTACACCCGTAACAACGATTTAAACAAATCTCGTAAAATTCTATATAAATAAAACTATGTTGATATATCATAAACGAGCCGCAACAAAACTCTTTATAAATTTTTATGGTAATTGCGAGTATTAACTCTCTCGAAACGCATACAAATTCTTAACTACTAAAGAATAATCATATATTGTGATTAGCAAAAAATTCGACAAAAGAAGTACGTAGTGAAAGTACGTGCATTAATACAAAAGAAAGCTCTTCGATTTTTATGTGATGATCGAATCATCGGTCACATAAATTTGTTTTCCACATAGGCGCAATATTTGTGCACTTAGTCTATTCTATAGATATTATAGCAATTGCTATGCTTTATTCACTCTACATACTCGTTCCTGAACTATATGATCTTAAAATATTCGACACAAATGTGCACACATTTTTTCTCTCCCATCCTTCCCGAAAGTAATTTTGTGTTAAAGGTCACTCTCTAAAAGATAACCTTAGTATACATCTGCATGGCATCGGCAATGTTAACTCGATCATGATAACATCATAAATGGCTTGTGAATGAGGAGGCTAAATTGAATAATTGTTGATAATAAAAAAAAGTTTTTGCCAACATATTCAAGTGCTTTACAAAATATATGTTCAACCATACCATATTAATTTCAGTCATGTTTAATTAGGTGTTGAAATATTAAAACTGTGTTCCCTTTATGACTATGATATGGAGCTGAAGATAGCATTTACTTGATCATCTACTTCAATATATAATGCTTCCATAAAATATTAGTGTTATTTTATCTAAGTTCATTTATTTATATTTCAGTGGTATCACCATTTCACATGCATTTTATAGTACAGCTAAGAAGATTAATTTGGATAATTTATTTGGTGTTTTTGATCAACTTGTACACTTTGCAACCATGATTCTTTACAAGATTTTAAGGTAAATTATAATAAAAATGAACAAATGAATTTTAGTATTCTGAATTCTGATTATCCAGATATATCTTAAGTACCTACCACAACCTCCCACAATGTCCTGTTTATGGTTATTGATATGTTGTAAGTGACAAATACCTTATAATACAATTATAATTGAGTTTACTTAACTGAAAAAACTATGAAAACATGACAAATGCTTTCTTCCTTAGCCGATAATCAATTAAAAATATGGTCTATACGATTATACTATCCGCATTTTGTTTTATATTTTATTAATTTTATGTATTTCTCATCATTCAAATTAATAAAATGCATTACGATTTTATGTGGAAAAACTTATCTTTGCTAGATACTGCTCATCTGTAAGTAATCTGTATTAGTACATAAAAAGTATATCCTTTTTCTAGACGATACTCGATTAATGACAGTAAATTAAAAACTTGTATATAATATAATTAAATAATTTTAGGCAAATACTACCCTATTTAATAACATTAATTTTGTTACAAACTATTATGAAACATTTTCATGAAAATGCAGTTCTTGAAATACCATCACTTGATCATAAGACATGCCAGGAAAATATGTGGCGGAACATTTTATACATTGATAGCTTTTTCCCAGTTGAGGAAAGGGTTTGTGCTTCAACATATTATTTTATATGTATGCCATTTTCATGTAATGTATTTTCTTTTTTTTTAATTTTCAGTGCATGATATGGTCTTGGTACATATCATTAGAATTTCAATTTTTTATTGTAGCCTGTATCATATTACTTATATCAAGAAATCATCCAAAATATTCAATAGTTATATGTTTATCATTTTTTATAAGTTCATTTACATCAACTACGATTCTTAGATATAATCGAAAAGAACCAGAGTAAGTAAACTTTTAGTAAACAATTAATTCACATGGTTTAAAAAAAAAGATACATGTAGATAATTCAATGAGACACATATATTTGAAACTTCTATTGAGGTGGGATTTAATATGTGTTACACAGATCAGATACCATCTACAAGAGATGCAATATTGTTAAATAATATCTTTATATTTTCAGAATTAATTTTCAACAGAAATTGGCAGATATAAATGGAATGTATGATCAGCCTTTAGTAAGAATTGCACCATATTTACTTGGAATGGCTTTAGGATATATATTATATAAAACAAAAGGAAAATTTGTTATGAACAGATTTGTAGTGATTTGTGGTAAATTTTCCATTCTAAGAATAAATATACAATTACAGTTTCGATGATAAATCATACTCGTATAACGTAAATGATAACATTCACAGGTTGGATTGCAAGCATATTTCTGTTGCTAAGCATAATATTTGAATCTAATTTAATGAATTCAATGAATGCATGGGTAGTTGCAAGTGTATCAACAATGTCGCATACAACTTGGTCAATGATCTTATTCTGGACGATTTTGGTATCTATCTCAAATTATAAAGGTGAGACAAAACTATATAATTTTATATTTATTGTACTTTTACAAATATATACATATATACTCGTAGTAGATGGCAAATATAATATTCTAACATATTTGCTTCTATAGCCGACTATACATAACATTTAAATAGTTTTGAAAAACACCAACATCTTTGTGTAAAATTTTGCAACCATCGAATAAGAATCTCAACGAGAATGCCGACACCTTCGGATGTGCTAGAATCTGAATAAAAAACGTTATAGATAATTTTACACACCTACTTCTTCTACTGTCTTTAATAAAATTCAAACGAATTCTTGAGGGTAACTAACGATATTACTGTTAATGTAAAAACGTTTTCATGTTTTTAAAATATAAACATTTGTAAACCGAATGTTAATCAAGTTAATTGTACTTTCTCACAACCCTCTAATTAACGAATAATCTAAGGTTGAATTGTGAAAAATTAAAAAAAAATTTATATACAAGTCAAATAATGAAGAACGCGTGACACTGAACTCTTAACTTTTTTAAACCAAATAAGTTGTTACCATTATTTTGATATAAATGGAATAAAAATAAATACGTATTAACTGTATTCGAGAATTTATCGAAACTAATGCCAGGCATTGTTTTCTGATATACTGCTTCTGGTATACTGATATACTACTAATTGATTATAGATTTAAACACTTTGGTAAATTGGTACATACTTCCATTGCTATCTGTATGTAGATAAATATAACAACAATATACATGATAATACAATCCCGTATTTTTCAAAATCATTAAATCTGACCGATTTAAGTAACATCTAAATGTTGCTCAGCCAATATTTACAAAATATATGTTTAACTAAGGTAGCTTTAGTGTGATAGATCACTTTACCCAATATTCAAATGAATTGATTATTGAAACTAATCAATAAGTAATTTCAACCTTAAAGTATATAATATTTGCATTATTTATGAAGTTATTTAAGAAATATTAAATAATTAGTTGTTTTTATAGCTCAGATATGAATCGATTTCTTTAAATATATATAGACAAAGAACAAGAATGTTATGTACCGAAGTATAAAAAAAAAAGTTCTAACTTATAATTACAAGTGCATATTTAGCTTTTTATTTAATATAATGGCAATCAAAGTTTAATATATTACATTTGAATTTTGAAATTGAAAAGTTGTATTATATATCGAAGTAAGAAGTTAACAAGAGCAAGAGTAACTTCTTGCAAATTGAATGTTTAATTTGCCTTACTGACTGCATATTAACTATGAAAAACAAAATAAATGAAAAATACTTGTATTACATATAATAATAAACAAAATAAATGAAAAATACTTGTATTACATATAATTGAAGTCAATACAAAATAATATCCTTTATTTATGTTTATCGAAAAGATATATAAAGAATATTTTAGAACACATTCTGTTGAGACTTTAATACATACATTCTCTTTAAAATACACCCGAAACTGAACACTATAATAGTACAGAGTAGTGCTGCATAAAGTTACAGTTATCTAGTCTAATGGTAAGAAGATTTTCAACCATCGACAAGCCTATCTTTCAATTGATGAACATATGAACCTATTGCTAACACATTCTCATGTTAAAACTTGCAATATCATTATAAGTCAACTAAACTAATGTGTTCCATGAAGAGAATTAATAGAATTCCTTGATTACTATACAGTTCTCTGAAAAAAATCATCCGATAATAAATATTCTTTGATATATTAATTCTTCGATGTATTGTCCAAAAAATTCTTATCACCCAATTCAATAAAACTCATTTATCCGAAAATAAACACCTATATATAACACATCACTCAATAAGTTTCCGTTTTGTCAATCACTTCTTCATTGTAGCCAAATCTCTTTCCCTGGAGTATTCATTGAGGTCTGCAAACAGGTAGTAGTCGCTTGGAGTCAGTTCCGGAGAAAAAGTGCAATTCATGCAATTTTACCATTGTTGCGATAGACTTGTGACACGATGCATTGTCTTGGTGAAAGAGCACTTTTTTCTTCTTTATTTGGGGTCGTTTTTTTCACAATTTGTTCCTTCAAACGCGTCAATAACGCCATATATTATTCGCTATTGATAGTTCTTCCTTTCTCAAGCTAATCGACGAATAAAATATCGTGCGCATCCCAAATTATGAGAGACCATGCTGAATACACTGCCTTTTGATATCTTTAAGATGTCAGCTATCTCACGCAACTTCAATTTACGATCGACCAAATTCATTTTGTGGATTTTTTATGTTTTCTGGAACAACTGCCGAATTTGGTACTTCCTAAAAATCATATGGATTTGTGAATAGTGGCCCCATCTGTATGGCATCATACGAACTTATTTAGCGATTGATTATATAGGGAAGCAATTCAAAAGTTTCCTATTTTCGAAATTGTGGTATCGGTGAATTAATGATAAACTGTGTATTCGGTGAATTATTACTTTCGGAGATTTGTTGTTTATCGGATAACTTTAATTTTTGATGTGATGCTGACGAGCGTATATACGTCGCAGCAGTCGTCAATTTGTCAGTCGAATAAATCTAAGGCAAGACTAATCTATTATAAGGCAGAAATGTGTAATTTGAGTCAACTATTTTCAAACTCATTTACATTGGTTTTAATCAAACATACCAAGTTCTACCACAAATAATAGACGAAAGAATTTTTTAAAGGTCTACGTCTTGTAATGGATTAAAGAGGATTTATGCTTCAGTGATATAAAGTTTTATATTAGCAATGTAATTAATTTTACATTTGTTATAATAATAAATAAAACTTCAATTTCCTATTCCGTTATTTTAATTATATTAAATAAATTAGTTCAAGTTATAGCACAAAACATATTAGCATCAAGTTGTTACTTTATATTTTCTCTATTTGATATAAACTTATAAATTAGCAAAATAATCATACAACTTAGTTAAACAATAATGATGAACTTATAATTAACACACATTCCATTCCGAATTTGTACAATGAAAAAATATTAGATTTCAAATTTATTAAATGAATAATTACATTTTCTTCGTCGTAGGGAAATGTTAGCATACTTTTAAATTTAAAGTAAATATTATAAATAAAATGAACTGCAACTTATACTCGTACTATCAATTTTTGGTGACAATATCTAAAACTTACTTTATTTCTTTTTCTTAATCAAACTCATATGTAGGGGTGCAGCATAATAATTACAGTAATAAACAACCAATAACAAAAAAAAAAAAACAGAAGGTTTAAGGACGAATGAGGTAATCTACCACTTCCAACCACTATACTACACGTCTAATATTAAAGATTTATGAATGACAGTTGAACTGCTACTATAAAATTCACTGAACAGTGAAATTAATAAAGTTATATGCACATAAATACATTCTATGGTGATTAATAAAATCAACAATGAAGTCGGTCTATAGGTACACAAGTACAAAAATATTTTTTTCTTGTAGAGACAAAATGTAGACCGATACACTAAATAAGTATTATGTGACGAGTCTAATGAGGCGAGGCATATATTCTAGTTAATATACGAATTAAATACAATTTACCAGCATATTCTAGCTGGTAAATTATTGTATTAATATGTTCTGAAATATTATTTTTTACTAATAAAATTATATATTACGAAAACTATTATAAAATGATGCGGAATCGGTTAGAATGGTTCGGTTAATATCGAAGTAAAAACAGCAATTCATTAGCAAGTAATAGTTACCAGAATGATCTGCCGACAACATCTAATTAGATGTGATTTATATAATAACATAATATTTAAGCCAAATGTGTTATCGGTACGCAATAACAGAGATATGTCATTTATTTTTACATAAGAAAAAATGATCGCAGATAAATGTAATATGATATCAGGATATCCTTATATACTAGTCAAAGATCATTTTTAACTAAGATACAATTCTAAATTTAAAATTTAAGGTTTATTTGTCCGTTCCATAGTCTCGTTTTTTTTTTTATTTTAACCTGACCATAAATAGATAAATATATTCTAATATAACCAGTTGATGAATATAAAATTTTAAGTTCAATTACATTTAAAATACATGCTTCTAATGTTTCTGCTATTTTTAAAATAAATTTCGAAAATATTGTAAAATTCAAATAATAAATTTTGTGTCGCTTGATTTTACATACCAAGTGGTATCACAAAACGCAATCTATTACTGCATAAATTTCAATATTATCTAGTTGACTACACAATCACAAATGACAATGTGTGTATTGTAATTTAAGTGTTTTCATTTGTCTATATGATTCAGACAAACATTAATATATTCACAATATTAATGCATAATTTAACTATAATTTTATAATATAACAATAAAATATGTCAACAAAATTCACACAAACTAAATAAATTTATAATAACAAATAATGTAAACAAATAATAAACAGTTGTCAGAGGGAAAAGTGTGGTCATGCGTAACAGTAATTTAAGTTCAATGGGCGAAAGGAGTACGTTCAATCACAAATAATATTTTATATCACAATTCGCCCATTGAACTTAAATTGGAAATATCAATTGCATGTAGCCAACAATTGGTAGGCATTTACTTGCTGTTTGTTTTTTTTTGGTTGTGCTTATACATTTTACTAGTTTTTTGCGATATAATTATTAATAACATTTAATAATTTAGGTGGTAGTAATATATAATATTGGAGCGTTTAAAAGTTGATACTTTTTACATGAGCAATGGAATGATTGAATGTAAAGAATTCCTATTACGATCGACTACCTTTATCAGCTACGGGTTTAAAGTGTATAATGTTGGATATAATATTGAAACAAATACTGGTCGACCATTTGGTTACTTTTCTTTTTGGTTTTACATCATCAGTAGTAGAAATTGATTGTTTAACAAGTGATATTGGTCGAATTCAAGGCCACATTTATGTAAGGAAGTAGATTATTTACTGTAGATGAATTGATATATATATATTCTCCACATGGTACTATGCAATCGAAAAATTGTATAAAATACCAGTAATTACTATTATTTCAGCTGAATTTAATTAATAAGAGTAGGAGCGTCAAATCCATGTCCAATATTTTCAATAAACGTTTATCTTTTACCTCACTTTGAGCTTCCCGATTTTATTGTCGATGTGGATTAGATATGATATTTTAAAATATTATTTAAATAGTCAATTAAGTTTTAATGTTTAACAAGAGCATGTTATAATATTTTAATTTTTATTTTCTAATATTATTTTAGGTAGTTTTGAAAGTATTTTGTCATCAAAAAGTCTCTTGCCATTATGCAAAATTTCAAATTGTATTTTACTAATTCATCCATTAATAATGAGATTGATAATTTTAAGCGGTGATACAACTTTTCACATATCATTTGGATTGATTGTAAGTATATATTATAGTATTTATGTGATGCAATTTAAATTTAAATAATTATTTTGTTGAAAATATGAGTATGTACTACATTCATGGTTAGTGAATATTATTTATTTACTAACATATTATATACAAGTGAGTATGAATTTATCGTAAATTATTGTTTATAAATTTTTAGTAAATTGTACTTATATTGAATTTCATTAATTTCTTACGTAACACTTAACTAAGACAAGTCTCAATGTTGTGTAATAAATCTTTCAGATTACCATGTACCTTGGATTAACAATTCTTTGCTTTGCTGCAGGATTTGTACTGTATTTTCTGTACGAGACACCATTTACAAATATATTAAATATTGTGTACAAAGAGATCCTTAAATAATATTATCAATAATTTTCTTTTTATGCAATTTTGTTGTTATTTATAATATTCATTTTTTTTTATAAATATATTTATAAATAAATATAAAGAAATTGTTATTATAT
Source organism: Penthetria funebris (assembly GCA_027564355.1). Taxonomy (NCBI): domain Eukaryota; kingdom Metazoa; phylum Arthropoda; class Insecta; order Diptera; family Pleciidae; genus Penthetria; species Penthetria funebris. The sequence goes on from JANSTX010010943.1 coordinate 16,697, forward strand.
TAATTTAACATCATATTCAATAAATATGAAATTCATATGAGGAATATACTGAATAGTCAAAACCAAAAAATAACAAAATTGTCCGGTATTCGCGTCGCGCTTCTGTTCCTTGACCCATATGTGTTAACATACAAAATATCATAGTCTGTTATTCCACTAGTGAATGAATCGACTATCATTGATATGGATTGCCGGGTATTAGGGTTATGAAGGAAATGAAAAAGCTAATAAATTTACTGGTAATGCGTTCAGTATTAATTTTATGGCATCTGAAGTCGGTATTTGGCATTACCAAAAATACATTACGGCAGGCTATTGAAGACGCATTATTATTTGAAGAATATCGAGGAACTTTTAAGCACTAAAACCTACGTAAAACATTAAATATATAAAGTTTCAAATTAACATATAGAACAAATTCAGATAAATTATGTATGTAATTTGAAATATGAATGCAAATACTATAATTATAATCAACATTGAATATACGCGAATCATTACTAAAGGTTTAAAAAATCTTGATTTTATGTAATGTATATATTATTTATTTATTGCTTTTTCCATATCAGTTGACTTAATTTAATCTATATAGATAGATTACTAGTAATAACTTTCATTTATTTTTTTTGTCTTAAATCAAGAAAAATCAAGTTAGTTAAGTTATTACGAATATTTTATTTTAACCTTAACCTGAAATGACATCAAATAGAAATCTGATTATATTTAGGAAATGCTACTACAAATATCATGTTTGAAATTTGAAATAAATTAACATCAACACGATCTGTTACTCATCTCAATACATTTTGTTTGAAATGCTTTCATTGATTTTTATCTTGTAGGCGTTTTAATGTTTGTTTGACTATTGATTTTAATATTCATGAAAAAATGGTAGGGTAAATTATTTGCAAAATCTCAATCTCTTAGTGTATATGATAGTTGGTTCTTACTTTTTCGCAATCTGATGAATCCTCTATGCAATAGCTACAGAACGCATGTTATACACTAGGATAAAAGCGATTGCATAATTCTTGGTTACCTTTTACAAATTATACACGCAATACACAATGATGATCTATGTCAAACTGATTGCAATATACACTGTTTCATAGGATGTATTCCACAACATATCAATGACACAGTTTATTCAAATGGAAGTAAATAAAATAAAAACAACTGTTATGCAGTAGAGTTTCGGAAGGTCTAAACTACTTTTAATTTTAACAATAAGTGCGATGTCGATGCATTTCTTATATGTTTATTCACACAAAAACTTTTGAACAGCCCATTTGTAAAAAAAAAAAAAATATCGGCAAATCAACATCAATGATATCAATTAAATCAATTAAATGTAAATGGAACATATAATTTATAGTATTTGTAAATGTATTCATTGCCTTTATTTTGTGTACCTATATCAATTTTATGTCTAAATTGTATGAAAAAAACCTCATTTTATATGCATATGTTCAAAAATTATGTGATGCAAAGGTCACTATAATGCTTGCGTATACACTACAATGCAAAATTATGCTGACATAATATTTTATTGAATTGCACATCAACAATAAAGTATTTTGAATGTATTAAATATAATAATGGTAATCTGAAATCGAATGAGATGTGGTCGAATGAGCAAATTAATTACATTCCATATTTATTGATATAGGTATGGTAAAAGATAGTGAAATTTTCATGTGACTATTGACATAAATTAATTGCAAACATGAAGAAACTACTGTTAAATATTAATAATTTTACTAGATACAAAGTAGAAAATATGATAGCCAATGATATGCAGAATCTAAAAATGAGGATAGAAGACATATTAAAGGTAAGATCAATGCAATGGACCTGCAAAACACATATTAGAGAACAATTGTCATATGGTGATATTTTTCTTTATAATTTTGAAGATCTGTATCAGGAGAGCATAACTATAAAAACGCGTATAGTAAT
>JANSTX010010954.1:0-10224 GCA_027564355.1 Penthetria funebris
TATCTTACCATTTTCCGTAATAATGTCTAGCATGTGGAAAAGAAGTAACGATTTTACATTGATAAATAAATTATTATAAATTTTTAATTTATTAATATATAATATATAATTATTATAACTTACCATTTTCAGTCACTTTCTGTACTTTACTTGCATGTACAATAAGTGCATCAAGGTAACCACCCTTAACATCAGGTCCATCTTCACCATCTTTTTTTAATACTAAATACTCTGATACATCCAATTCTTCAATTAAATTTAGTTGACTATTTAATTTTTCAGACCTTAATGTATCCTATATTTGAATAGTGAATGATTTTATTATAATTGTGTTTGTGGCAAAATTAAATTTTAAAAATTTTAAAATAACTTTATAATCCAAAAATGAATTACTTTTTTCAATATGACCATTTTGAAAAATCATCCACAATTTAATTTTTTTTTTAAAGAAATAAAAATAAAAATAGCAAATAGAAATAAAAAATTATCTCAACAGTTATTTTGTTAAAAAATAAATGTTAAACTACTTTCTTTTTTTTTTTTTAAAACTATTTTCGCAATGAAATCTAATATTATGAATGTAATGTGTGCAGAATTTCCTATGTGTTGAGATTGTTTACAGAATATTAAAATTTTAAGTAATTGTCAAAAAATATTTCAAATCTTTCAAATGTAATTGAAAAAAGCAATTAATTCATTTTGTACAATTTAGTTATGTACAATATTATATATATGAGGATAATTTCAAAATTTCTCACGATGATTTAAATAAATTTCACTAATGTAACTCTAAATACAATAACCATCGTCATCATCACCATCTCAACTTTTTACACCAAATTGGGTGCATTGGGCTGCACTACGAAATTTCCATTTGCAATATGCATTTAACATTCTCAAATGTCAATAATTTGCATTGAGATTTTCGCCAAGAAAATATAGAATCAATTGTGGTTAGTGAATAATTTGATACAGTTGTGCATAAATTGCTAACTATTTTTCACGTAATTATCAACCGCGACATATATCGTCTTTTTAGCGTATTTTATGCAATACTAAAAATTTGTTTGATTTGTTGGCAAAATATTATTTAAAACGTTTTCTTTAAAAAAATCCTCAGCTATCAAATGAATAAATTTTTTAATAGTTTTGTAAATAATAACCTATTTGTGTATCACTTTCATGCACAACTGTTTATAGTAGAATAGCATAATTATGTAGTAAAAGCTTTAGATTTATAAATAATAAATATAGTAATATATCCCAAAAAAAGAAAAATTTGAAAAATGTTATGAGAAATTTTAAAAATGCCCTCACATTAATTTAATATATAAATATATAATTTATTATTTGAGTTAATTAAAAATATAGAAACATTAAATTTAAACGCCACCTGTGTGTTAGGAGAATTATGTCTTAGTACCACTTCGATTCCCTCATCCTCATCAAGATTATTGCTATTATTATTATTATTATTGTTATTATTATTATTACTATTATTTTTATTATTATTATTATTATTATTATTATTAATATTGTTATTAGCATTTTCAATATGTTTTTTAACATCATTTGAGTTCGTCTCATACAGATGAATGTAATGGTCGTCATCATTTTTATTATTTTCTAATTTATCATTGTTTACCAATGTCATATCTTTTTTACAATCCCCTTTTCTGATTTCATTAGTTTTCTTTCCAATTGCTAAATTATTATCGGTTACATTATTATGACTAGATGCGTTGTATTGTTGTGATAATTTCGGACTAGATGGTGGTGTAGAGCTTATAATACTTGATGTTTTACTATTAGTTCGCTGTTTTTTTGGTGGTAAAGCTGGTGGATATTCATTTATTGGTGATGTTGAACATGATTCAATTATAACTTGTTTTCGTAATGGTGACAAACTAATGTGTTAAAAATCAAAAAAAAAAAAAAACAATAATTAAAACTAAATCAATTTATTGCTGTATTTCAACGTATGTAATTATAATAGAAGAACGAAATACCCCTACAACTAGGAATTTGGATTTTGAAAGAAACTAAAAAAGCCTAATCCCGAATCCTGTATTTCCCTAAAGAAAGAATTTCAAAAGTTTGCGGAATTTATTTAAAACGCCGATTTTAAGAATTTCTTGTGTGAATTTTAGTGCTGCTAATCAGCTTGAATTTTTTTTTGCAACTTCCTGCCCGGTGCTACACTAATTTGTTTATTTGAGAAAATTTCAACAACACATATGTTCATTTTTTGTATTTTGGATACATCTGTGTACGAGATTAGCCTCTCCCCCCTCCTTTGAATATTTTATCTTATCTCCACATCAATGCTATAACGTTTCGCAATATTTGCCTTTAAGATTTTAAATACTTTTGCATTCGTTCCAACCAATTATACAAAGCACTTATTCTATTTAATGGCCAAAACGAAAGCGTCATATTCATATGTTATACAATGGGCTATTTTAAAGTGAATACTTCAAATATTGATAATAACTTTTGAAGGTCTCAACGGGTCAATAACAAGTTTATATCTTTAGAATATAATAAGAGAATTGCGCCTGCGCTATATGACCGGTGATTTGACGGTCATCACCTAGTCAAAGTGTGCTCATTGTTGTATTTTGGAAGTTAAGTGTAATCGCTGGAAGTGTCGAATTCTATGAGCAAGTAGTGCTTCGTTATAGTGCTTATATATGTTATGCTTATGTATTAGCAATATTTTCCGAACTGACATATTTGTTATACGTACACACATTCAGAAAATCAAGTGTCATAAAGTATCCGTCGGTATGGGCAGTACCTCTGAAATCTATCAGAAATACTATATATATACATAGATATAATTAAAAACATAGATATATACATACCTCATTGTCTGACTATGTGTTATATTCCTATTATGTATGATATGTTGTTCACTTGAATGAGTTATATTATACGTGTGTACTGAGTGCCTTAAAAATTCAGAATTACTATTTGTTGATTGTGAACAATTTCCAAACATTTCCATATATGCCATAACTAAAATATTATAATAAATTCTGTAAATTTTTGGATTTTAAAATTAGATATTTTTTTTTAGTTTTGTCACAAAAAAAACTTATATTTAACAATTAACAAATTATATTAAATATACATTCAAATATATGCTTGAAATAGAAATGCAAATAGCTCAAATAAGTTATACAATATATATATATATATATGTATATATATTGTAAAGAAAAGTACATTTTGAAGACATTAAATATTCTACAAGTATAAATATGTCCCAAATTACAGTTTCTAGTCCTTATAATTAAATATTCAAAATTTACACATTTATGCATAGTTTAAACATTACTGTTTAAGCTTGAGTATTTATATCCATGTATTCTTTCTGGAATTATATGATTAACAGTGAGAAACACATGTGGACAAAATAGTATTAATGGAATGAACCGTCGAGTCAAGATGGAAATTTAGAAACGTTTAATATCATTTTTTTCATCATTACCCACAACTTATTCTCGTATGAATTTGATCTTCATTAAATCCTCAATTGTTTTGGCTGTTAGATTCTGTCATTTCCACTTCATATCTTCAACTTTGTTGTTTGAGATATAACATATAAATTCACCGCGACAAGAACGTTATATGCCAGGGGTGGCCGAGCTCCTTGATAGTCCGAGCCATTAATCAAAATTTGAAATTTTTCGCGAGCCGCAATTAAATACGTATTTAAAAGGTATGCAAAAAAGGTCCGTCGATTACGGACGAATACGCCACTGTTTATGTTCTTTCGCGCAATTTTCGATGAGTCATATCATTCTTAACTTGGACCGAAATGAAATTTGTTACAACGTTGCACATCATATTTGTTGTCAGTAATTTAAAAGACATGCAGAAATACATACGGAATGATAATAATAATCTAAAATATAATAGCACAAAAATGAAAAGGGAACTTGGGTAAATTTATCGAGAGACACAAATAATCCTTCAACGAGCCGCATGTGGCTCGCGAGGCGCAGGTTATATGCAATGCGTTGAGAAGGAGAGGTTATTTTAATCGTACTATGTAAAGTTAATATATATTCATATATTTCAGAAAGATGTAAGCATTATTTTGCTTTTTATTTTATAACTAGTTATATCCACTATTTTTGATTGACTATAGTAGCTGACAAAATCCTGAAGTGTCAGTTCAATTGCATTTTTTTCTAATTAAAATACTGTTCAATGGTTAAATGTACATAAGTTTGCATTACGTTATAGTATTTGGTCGAAAGCATTTTTACTATGTGTCGACAAAAATTATTTACAGATTTTTAATATGACGATATTAGAATTATATTTTGTCAATACCCTGAACTCTTGTCGCATTTTACTCGTACAATACCGTACATGGTCTATTGCCGATTGAACATTATTGATATTTTAAATAATAACACTTTAATCATTGAATATATATACACATTAAGCTAATAATTATGCTTTAAATTCATTTTTATAGTACTAATATGGCATCATCATAAATAAAAATAAAATTGTAGTCTACAAGAGAAAGATCAATAAAATAATTTTTGAAGATCGTCAAATTAACCAAATTGTATAGAGAAATTTGTATAATGTAGTAATTTCGATATCAAAACAAAGCACATTTATTTAAAATTACAAATTACGGTTATATATATATATTTAATTATATATACATTAAACATTACATTTAAAAAACGTTACCCCACATAGATTTTCACCAACTTACCTGAATAAGCCACACTTTGAAACACTAAAGTGTAACATAAAACTTAAATTAGTTTACACAAGTTAATATATGGTTCAATTTATAAAATACAAAATAATCAACAAAGAATTAAAATTACTGCGAAAGGTAAAAGTTTTGTCTCAATGGGAAAGTTAAGTATTGAATAACAAACTCAAAACACAAAAGTCGGTAACTTATAATTCGAAAACATTTGAGACAGTGTTAATTTATGAGGGGAGAAATGCCTTCTATGCGTGTACATTTTATCCAAATGAAAAGAGAGTTTGTCGACTCACTCACCAATCAGCATCTTTTTTTTTGTCTTGCAACTTATAGTTAACTTATGATAATCGGAAGAGGGTATACATTAACCTACAATTACCTTCCCAATCCATCTGAATATCCTAAATTTTTTTGAAATTTTATTAAGACCGCCTAATGATGCACTAAGTTTTTTTTTCACATAATATATTGAATAATTTTACATTGTCAATTCTGTCAAGAATGCCACGAGCACTAGGCCAAAGGTATCAATCATGTTCTAATTAGAGGTGTCATAGTATAGAACAGCAATGAACTGAACTGATTCATGAAAAGAAAAAAATGTTTTCCTTGTACCATTTTTAATCACGTTCATAATGTGGAAGTAATTATAGGAATGGAAATGTATAGAGCAATCAGGTGCAGTCTGTTTATGGCTACATCAAACGCAGTTTCATTCCACATAAATTTTTACACGATTTGCAGGCTTCCATTTAGAAATTAATTTAAAATTATTTATACTATCACGCAAAGTATTGTCCATGATACTAGTTGTTTTTTTGGGAATAGGCTTGATTTTGGAAAAAAATAAAATAGCGAAGTTGCAGCAATAATGAATTACGGCAAAACTTTATATAAACCTTTCAACACACCGTATCTGTTAAGTTTAATTTATTATGTTATTGGTTTATTTTCAATGTATTTTTTTTTTTTGTTGGCAGTTTTTGATTGTACAAATAAAAATTAAAGAAAAAGAAACTTTAAAATCACTTTAATATCTCAATTATGTAACAATAAGCGAAAATGTTAGATTTATTTTTTTTCGATTGTTTGATAACTGTCAAATTAGTCATACGTTATGCATCAGAAATCAAACTCTGAAACTTCTTCGCAAGAGTTAAGTGTCAGAACGTTAACAAATCTGGTAATTTATTGTCTAATCTCCAATTTTTCTCGGCACAATTTATAAAAAAAAAATTTTGATAACAATTGCTAATCTCCTTTTTTATTCGACAAAGAGACATTTGAGATCTATGATTTTTTTTTCTAAAACAATCACAAGTCCCTTTGCATTGTCCTAAATATAGTTTTAGCTATAGATTTTAGTTAGTGAATCACAACTGCATTCATCGCCTCTATGTGGTAAATGTTAATGTAGTCCTGATGCATATCAGTTGAAAAGTCAGATCAAAAGTGATCTTGTCAAACAAATAAAATCATTCATAGTTACAATTTTTACGATAAAACGAATCGAATAATCATCATTTATTGTGAAAAACCAACGATCAAATAATTTTATATTACTCGAATATACTAAAATATTGTTAGTAAATAAAAATTTTAATTATAAATTTTTATATGATATGATAATAACAATTAAAATATTGGATGATCTTTTATATAATTGGACAAACTCATATGTTATTAAACAAATAACTGTGATCATTCTCATATCATTTTAGTAATTGATTTCTTATAGTGGAATAAAATTAGTTGTTTTACTTACTATGCTTCTTCTTAATCGGTAATGGTGGTGGTTGTTCACCATCTGCAAAATGATTTACTTTTCTTGGTTCAATTAAACTTTGATGTTTACTTTGTATTCCAATTCCGATACCAATTTGTCGCATTTCTTGAACATTACTTTTAATACTCAATTGATTGCTACTGTGAATGAACCAAAATTTTAAAATATCACAAATTAATATATGGCTCCAAAAGAATATAGAAATATTTACCTTGAAAAATTATCTGTTTCTTCAACATTATCGTATTGTGATAAATGCCGATCACGTCGTGTACTACGTGTTCTTGTTTTAACTGGTAAAGCCGGTGGAGATTCAGATATTTTACCATCTTGTGCTATAAATACATCATCATTATTGTTATTACTTAAATTTGTATCATCTAAATTTGCATTCGACATTGTCGATGATGTATTATCACTATTTTGCATTGATTCTGAATCAGAATCAAGTGTTTCAAAACTACGAAATTTCTCATATTTTGTTTTCGATGCAATGCTAACATTTGTGAAATTATTAATACTAGTACTTGTATTAAATGATGTTGATGATGATGATGTTGTCATTTTTTGTTGAAGTTGGGTAGACAATATCTTTTCGGCATAATTCTCTAATAATGTCGAATCTGCTATTTTCTGTGCAGATGATGATAAATCTGATGTACATGTTATATTACTGCTTATTTTACTTGATTGTAAACTTTGTTCTGATGTACGTTTTGTTGATACACTTTGAACACTTGCACGTATTGAATGCATTGATGCAAAACCTTTAATTTTGAAGATATAGTTTTAATTATTTAATTATAAATATATATTTTTTTTTTTGCTAAAGAAAACAATGTACAGTCATAATAACAAATAAAAAACAATAAAAAAAAAACAAATTAACATAATTTATTTTATTCACAAAGTTATGTTAATGGGGGCAAATATCATTGAAACTATCTCAAGCGATAATGCTTATATATATTTGATATTTGACTCCATCATATACAGGATATGGTAAAATACAAGCTTAGTGTACACATCTCTAATCTAGTTCTTTAAATTTCCAAACTATAATACAATTATCTGCACCACATCTCCTCTAAATGGCTTAATTTTCATAACATTTAAAGCTTATGATTTTTAAAGTGCACTATTACTCACATATTTCAACAGGATTTAAAATGTGATCCTCATAAATCATCCATCTCCCTATACATTATCTATTACGTATAACAACAATATTTTCATAAACTGTGAAAGAATCTACATCTACATAATTAGGCATATATGTACAATGTTTAAGGTTGTCCAAGTTTTGTAAATATAAACGTATAAAAATAACAACAATTTAGAAGCCAACATAACAAATAAAAATAAAATTAAAACACAACGAAACACACACACAAAAAAAAAACAAATTCGATTTTAAAAATCCATACCAGATTCATTCGAATTCCTAGGATTCTTTAATTCGGTTTCTGTTCGAGAAACTAAAGGACCACAAGAGTCCGTAACATCAGCTTCCTTTTGAATATTGTTTTCTAGAAACATTTTTTTAAAATATGTTTTCATATTTATATAAAGTATATAAAGAACACTATATTTTAAAATTTTAAATTTAATATGAGCACTTTCTAAAAAAATTTTGAATCAACTTACTTTGTGCAAACAATTTATCAATTTCATTCGAATGATGATCATCAAAATAATGATCCATTGTTAAAGCTCTTAATTCTTCTTCTTCTCTTGAATGATTTAATGCTGAATCTAATGAGCTTGCACTTAAAAGACTAGAATTATCATCAGGTGACTTTGATCTTAAAGACATTCTAAAAAATATTTTTTTAAAATAAAAGGAAATAAAATACATTTTAGAAAATTATATAATATAATTATTAATTTAAATAAAAATTAAATAAAATATAAAAATGGTTTAAAATTCAAACCTGTCTAAAACACAAGTTAATAATGATGCATCAATACCACAATCAGTTTCAGAATGTGTCTTAGATTGACTTCTACGTTTTGGAGGTAAAGGAGGTGGATTACTACTTCTAAAATGCATTGTTTCTAATTGGAAAGTTTCATTTAATTTATATTGGGAAAAAATTATTACAAACCTATTGGGTAAGGGAGGTTTTGGTGGCGGACTAGAATCCCTTAAAATACTTTCGGTACTGTGTGATGTTCTAATATTCTTGGTTGATGATTGCTCTAATATGTCTCGTTCTCTATAAATGTACATATATAAAATAAAATAATTGTTCATTAATAATAAATGTATAGAATATATAACGTTAAATTTCGATTTAAGGGGAGGGGGAGGAACATGTAGTTTTTCGGTCAATAATTTGAATAAATTGGTACAGTAGTGGTATGTAAAGTCAACACTTCCTAGTTTATTTATTATATGCCAAATCTACGAATAAGGCATTAAATCCATATTTTTGTAAACAATAGGACACCATACAATTGATATATTCTGTTGTCGCATTTCCATTGGTATACTGTCAGGATGTTGAGCAACCTTATGATATTAGTCGATCACCCCATTCACCATATTCAACCGGAAAATGATTTAAATGTTCTGAGATAGTAGATAGTAGCAAATATTGATAATATTATGAGAAACCGTAAGCTACTTATGATTACACACAGTTACTCAAAATTATTTAAATATAGATTAAATGCAGAGTGTGACAATATGCAAGTTAGTGGTGTATAAAGAATAAGGATACAAAGAAGAAATATTTACCTTGGCGTTAATGGTATATCTGGTAAAGATGTTCTCTGTCCGACAACATCAATAGTAGGTCGTTGCAATGTATTACTTGTAGAATTACTATTACCTGGATAGGATACAGTGTGTTCAGCTCTTTCTGATATTTTTTCATGTGCTAATTTCACTAAATTCTATATTAAATGTTAAACCATAAATATATAATTCATTAAAAACAAAAAAAAAAAGTAGTTCTCTTAACTACCTGAACGGCATTATCTAATAACTCAACTACTTCAGTTACATTTTCTTTATTTAAAGATGCACAATTTGCACCATCTTCACTCAATAGTACTTCATCACATAATTTTATTAATTTTCCTAGTGATAAATATACTTGATTTGTTGCTGATATAAGTGCACTACTATGTTCATTTAGAGTATATGATTGTAAAGCTATATAAATATTGTTCAAGATTATGAAAATGTCAATTAAATGCTAGAATATACAAAACCATTATGTCATATATAGTAAAATTCAATTACCTGTATGAACATTTGCAATTAATTCTAAAATTACAGTACCATTTCCTGCAAGCATTTCTAACTTATTTTTCGATATAACATCTTTGAAATGTTTTAACGCAGTTTTTACCTAAATCGTAAAATTTAATAAGTTAGTATATAGATATTATAGAATGTATTTCATGAGGGAAGGTGGAGAGCGTTTTGCAAAACATTAAAACAGTTATTAGTTTAAATGTTGTAATATTTTGCCTTAACGAGTTAGGTTTGAACCGAATACAATTAATTATTTAGTTAAACTAAACCGCTCTGGCATCTGAATTATATTGCAACAACTCAGGCTAAACATCATTCAGTTAACAAAGTAGATTTTAAATTTTATATACTTACTTGACGAACATGGTAATTCAAGTCATGGATTGGTTTTGAATCATCTGATGATCCACCTTTGGTAGT
>JANSTX010010965.1:0-18651 GCA_027564355.1 Penthetria funebris
ATATATATCTCGTTTCCAAGATCAATTAGATATTATTTATTATGAAGTGCTCTAACCTACCAAAATAATCACATGGAGTTTGTTACCGAACACAATTGATATATTTGAGCCGAGCATTGAGAGAAGGAAAAATGGCCGCAATTCAAACAAAATCATGTTGAGAATTATTCTTCACCATGACAATGTTCGAATCAAAACCAAGTGTGGATGCAATCAAAGGTACAGGAAGTAAAATTACCGCCTCCCCCCCTCTCAACAAATAAAATTTTATCGTAATTTCATTCTGACACAAATGATTCTACTTTAACAGCGCGTTTTTTGAATGAGTTAGAATTATGGCGCAGCAAATGATCCATGCAACGTTATTTGAAAATAATATTATCCACGAGTGATATCGTTAGGTTGCATCCTATTATTGAAAATATTATCGTTGCTAGTGCTAAACGTACGTTTTTAACGTTAAAATGAATAAAAAAAAACGTGGCAACGATCAACAATGATTATGAAGTGGCGTTGCATTATTAAATATTCAGATTTAAATGTATTCAAGAATTAATTGTCGAATTTACTCGAAGTAAGAAGAGAAAATTAGAATTTATTTCCAAATTTCTTTGCCTGACAATCTTGTTCGTTGTCTCCAGATCTGTCAGTTTCTACAAATTCTGGTTCAATATTGCATTTGTTCAGAAAATTTTAAGTATGAGACATCTATTGATAAAAAGTTGAATTTGTGACATGATGTTAATCGTCCTCTGCCAATCTTCGATGTTACACAATAATAACCGGTATAAGGAAATAATTTTAAAAATGTATAAATTTAGATTTTTTGAAATTTGCGTTGATCACCAGACTTCATTCTGCATACCAAACATTTGCCGACCTTTCTGAATGCGGAATTATACATCTGTTTCGGCACCATCACATTCAATCGTCATAAAACTTTCCAATATTCACAATTCACTTTTACCAACCTCTTTATCCAGTTAACTATAATGTGTCCCAATATTCTATACCAAATCACTATTTTTAATTATAATTTGGATGTTTCTTCTCCTCATTATTATAGATTTCGCGTTTCATCGCTAATTCATTTCTTCCATTCATAACTAATGAAGCTCAGAATGTTCTCTCCACGTTGTGTGTATATGGTGTGTGTTTCAGTGTCGTCGATCGCTGTCATTTAACCGTTGCCATACTTTCTCATCTCGGAAGTTTTCACAACATTTAAATTGTGTCCTCTTTATATCTGCCCTATGTTTTCATTTCATATGAATTTAATTTATCACATCGCACTCACAAAGTCTATATTATTTTACTGCTATGCCACTGGCATCTTACACTGTATATTGTGTTATATTGCATTGGAGTCTTAATCAGATGTAACCGCAAGACCTCACAGAAACAACGTATTATTTAACTTTTTCAACTAAAAAAAAAAAAAAAAAAAACGTCGAAAAATTATTAAATATAATTTATTATGGTTATTAATAATTATTAAAAATACATATGATAAGTTAATTATATTGTATTTCTTGTGTAGTCCCGATGGATACTTTGTAATTGTTTTGTATATATTTTTTAATAAATTATATATGAATGTAATACAAATATACATTGTGTAATTATATATTTAAATATTTCACATAATTTTCTTAAATATAGGAAGTAAAAAGTATATTTCCTTCTTGTAATGTCTATTAATTTTACTTTATATGTGTACTTTATAATATGCAGATAATACATGACAATATAATAAATAATATTATCTAATTTATTACAACCTTTTAGAAAATAATAATTCAATATTTCCATTTTCGCAATAACTTCTAAACAGAGTCCATTCTTATTAAACCCAGAAAGAAATTAGTTTAAAATCATTACTGATAGTACTGACTAACGGTATCTTCTTGAGAAGTCCCCCAAAGTAAAATACATAATATTTTATCGAATGTAGAAACTACACTTCCTAGCTTTAACATAATCCAAAAACTTTTTGAACATCGGTCAAATTGTCCATTAGAATAATTATTAAAAATGAAATAAATTGAATTTACAATTCTTCAATCAGTCAAAAGTTCATACTTAATTAATTAAAAACCAATGGTATAGTGCATTAGGAAGAAAAATTTGCTAATTATAGTACCCTACTAGCACATACTGGTTAAATTTACGTAAATTTGACACAAACTTAGGTTAGACAATTTTTCTGACTACACCCAGTTTCATACTATTTGCTTAAGTTGTAGATACATAATGTTCTCTATTTGATTGATCAGTAGACCTTATCTCATACCCAGATGATTCATTATTTACCTTTATCATAGCTCAAAGACGTGTATAGGAACAAGAATGGGAACAAATGGCATACCTTATTAATACCTAAATGTATATCAGATGATGTCTGATATTCTGCTTCCCACTATTGTAGATTCTATATTGCGAGTCTCGATAAGTACAAAAGTACATAATTCTTAATAAAGTCTATTTTTAACAATTCTGACCATCTATTATCAGAGCCGACCGCCTTATCGCAATTTAGGATGATGCGAATTTAATTACACTCATATTTGGACTTGAATCTTTGAATTTTCGTGTTGCCCTTTTTTTAAAAAATATTCTGCCCATATAACAATTTGCATGTATCTTTTGATTTGAGATTATGCAGTCGGAATTGAACGCTTTATTTTGTAGCACTTTTCTGATAAATTTTCGTATGTGACAGTTTCCCGCATTGCAGTGTATTGCTGGGTTTGTAAAATTTTCGAAATTTTTTTCACTTGTCCCACCGTGAGCTTTTGCCGCTCTCTTTATCCAATATAAACTATATACTATGTTAGGACATTCTGTACATTTCTTAAATGAGTGTCATTGATTTTGTATCTTATATCATCTTATCATTATAAAATTCTATGCGCTATCATCACTGATCCATTCCTTCTTATCATAATTTATGAAACCAAGAACATCTGATGAATTTCAATGCATTTGTAAATTTGCAAAATTGTTTACAAATTTTGTCTTATATCATCGTTCTGCAGTCTCGAACCAACATTAATACGTTTTGCAGTGCTATTTTGCTTTTCCATATTTTCCAATATTGTAGCTTAACATAAATGTGCCCAATTATCACTATGTATGACTCATAAAGTTGCTTAATTTCCTCCACTCTTTGGAAATTGTTATATGATCTACTTGGGTTCCTTGTACGATAACCAAGATGTATTGTTAGCGATATCAACCAAAATGTGGAGTATTTTGCGGGTATGTATACTGTTCATAATCTTGTGATTGGTGGCACTATATTCAAAAATAAAAAGATGTATTATACATAGAAACGTGTATATCACCGGACAGATACACCAAAAATCAAATATACTACTTTGCAATTAGTAAAAAGTGGTGAAAGTATTATATGTTGGTAGCTTTAGAGGTTCGAATGTCTATAGTGATCAGTATTTGGTTATTGTATTGTATCAAATTGAGGGCGAATAATCAAAGGCAGCCTAAAACATTGTGACCATTGATTGCATATTGTACCACCATTAACAACATTGGAATTTTTGCACATAAATACTCGTAAATGTCTCCATTCTGTTTCATATCACCCATAGATCGTGCATACCAATTGCAGATTTAATATTTAAATATTGTTCAAAAAAAACAGCCTAATGCCTAATACAACGTTTGTGTTTTTAATTCAATTCAGATCATTATAATTGACACTAAATGGCATCTTTGTCATTCGGCTTTCCAGAAAACATAAGCATTTCATCCGTAAATGTTAACCTTTCCCGGTGTAAACACATGATGAACGTAATTAAAATATGATCGTAATTGCTAAATTTAAGTGATTTATTCATTCATTCATAGATTTATTACATAAAATTACATTTTGTGAACAATAATTAATTTCTAATTGACGTATAGCATCATGTCCACGATGCTTAATCTACATATTTTTAAAATTTCAGTGTTGCATAAGTGGTAATGTATACTATGGGCTGGTGGTAATTGAATTTGAAATTATTACTGGAAAAAAGGATTATAAAATCCGATTTTTTAGACTAATTGCTGTGCAAAATATCGAGCATAATTGCATAAAATGTAGTAGGCATTCCTACGTATTTTACCGTTAAAACCATGTCCCTATCTCTAACCGTTTACAAGAAACTGCAATTTTAGTTTTTTCCTATGTATTTTACCGTTTACACCATGTCCCTATCTCTAACCGTTTACGAGAAATTGCATTTTTTGTTTTTTTTTCTGAAAAACGTTGGTGCATTTCGTAAGAGTTTGTATTTGTATCAGGACATCATAACGTTCAGAAGATCTATTTTATTTAAAATGTCAATATCTCAGAAACGATTTAAGATAGTGATTTCGTTTCTGAGGATAAAATATGTACAAAGTCGTTACATATCTTTTGCAATTAAAAACGATGCTGACATCCTTAATATAGCACTAGTTTTTTTCGATTTTTTTGACGAATTGTTGTAACAGAATTTGGATATTAGCATAAATTAGTAGCATATTTGTATAAAATGTAGTAGGCATTCCTACGTATTTTACCGTTTACACAATGAGCCTATTTCTTGTGATGTTACCATGGAAAAACAAATTTTATAAAATCAATTCGTATAGATCCTCGATCTCTACGCCAGTGTAAAACTAAATGGATGCAAGTGCAAGTGAAGTCTAGGAAGAAGGATTATCGGGAAATTGAGTGAGAGATACTTTTTAATGTAGATAAATTTGATGTAGTGAATAAGGCTCACGTGGTTCCGATAGGATTAGACTTGTGCAACACCATGCCATTGAGTGGTAAATTTGAGCTTACGTAGGCATATCATAATTACGTAGGTGTAGGATACAAGTTATGTAGCATAAATGTGGCGATTCATAGGAAACGTAAAAATTATAGGGCTTCGTATGTGCACTGTTGGTTTGTTCAATGTTATATATCAAGCCAGATCCAGGAGTGTAACATTGGTGGCATTAGATCAGAATACCATTGTTATCATAATCTTCCATTGTGTTGCGTTTCACAAAATCTTAGTGGTCTTCTGTCACAACGCCTGATGATGAGGTTATCAAAGTGTCTGATTGATTTTAGGAATTTCGATGCCTCTCTAACCAGGATTCTATCTATTCTTTCTATACAGTCAGCACGATATAACCGAAAGATGCTGATGTGACGCATATTGTCTATTTCTCATATTTATATACTAGTATTATGGTATTCATTTGAATTAAAAGGATTTCAAAGCATACATTTAATTATTACAGATAATTAAACATGTACCATTTCAATATTGTCGGTATTATTTGATATCCTCCCTGCACTTTATATATCTATATATACATATATCACATCGCATGCATCCCTCATATTTGCTTTCAAATGAAAAGATAAATGTTTAGTTTAGGAAATATTATGCACATTTCAGTTTTTTCTTCATAAAATTTATATATTATTAATCTCAATGAACCCCTATTTGTATGGTGGTTCCAATGTTTATAATATATCAAATTTATTGAACAGCTGGAACTGATATTTGGTGTATGGAATACACTATTTATAATGTTGTAAATTATTTTATCATCGTGTGAATTCCAATCTTAATGTAAGTAACCACTTTATGCATCCAATATTTATATCATCCGCAATTTAACACCCCTACAATTAGCTTCTGACAAAAGATGAAATTTCCATTTTCTATTTACCCAAAATTGTTCAATAAATGGTTTGGGCATATGGTATTTTATTTATTTTGTGTTTATCGATACATTTGTTTATGAATGATTTAGGGTTGTTTTCGAAATATGTATATTATGTTAATAATATGAATGAATTGTGAATGTAATATTTACTTAAAAGTGAAGATATTTTAGGGAGATAGTACATAATTTATGACAATTATTTTCACACTAATTTTGATATTAGGAATATTGTGTTAGAGGAACTTAGCTCGCTTTTGTTCTCCAAAATCTCATTGAAGAAATTTTATAAATTATCTGATGAATTTTGAACCTAGATTACATTATTGATTTGCTATTTCAAATATGCCGGTAAGATCAAATGTAAACTCAAATAACTATAATTGAAATTTGCCAAATGGAAAATATAGGATCAGTCATCATCAGTTATCCAATAATACATTTGACAATTTCAATTGAGTGGTGTATAAATACCCAGCTACATAGTGTGTTGTTGAATTGTTTTCTTCAATCAACGCTATCTTTTTAGCCTCGATTACACGCCATATTACTGACGTATACCGTGATCAAATTATCGGTGATATCGCGTGTAAGTAAAGATTGATTGGGTATAACCTCAATGATAGTCGGACACTCAATTCGTCACCATTTCTATAATACTTTATATGAATATTTATTAAAAAATTTGTTTAGAACACTTGGTACACAGTCAGTAAGGCTGACTATAAGAATGAACTACATGATCATAATAATGAAAACAAAATAGGTCCCGTATAAGACATTAATTACAAAGGGAAAAAAGTAGCATATATTTTCATATCAACATAATATTTGTATTTACCGACGACGACAAAGTTTGTCTTTATGCATTTATTATGGCTGCCCTTATTTGTATTCATAAATCGTGTTTTACAATCAATAAAAATATTTTTAGCTCTAAAATGTACATTTTTTTTTTTGTACATTAAAACTTATTTTAAGAAATTGAACAATTAACTTGTTTTAGTTATGATAATTTATTTCGGTCTAAAAATATCATCTTGTACATGGAAGGTTAAGTACCTTTCTGCATATATGTTTTTTTTTTTAAATGTAAGGCTATAAAAATTGGTATACGAAATTGATATGAGGAAATGATATTAATTTTTATTGATCTCAATATTTTATTTATTTATTTAACGATCTTTATACGTAGTTTAACCAAAAATGGTTCAATATTCCTCTCTTATGTACGGATCACATCTATTGACATTACACTTTAACTATATATGAATGATTTTAGTTAAGATCTGATATACTAATAAAGATTATCAACATAATCTCGATCTTTATTCCATGCTTGAAAATAGGGCGTCAGTGATCAATTGACATTGTTCACGATCTCTGACGAGTACTGAAAATAGATTTCTAAGTAATTGTTCCATACTACGCTGTTCGTGAATGACTAGGTATTCTATTACCTTGTGAACCCCAGCAAAATGCGTGTGTTGTAATATCGCGGTCAGGTCGTCTCTGTGTATGGCCGATTCAATTCCAAATTCGTCGGTTTGTCTATTCTATTAATTGCATGCATATATGCAAACTATAGTTCAATATTATATTTGGCCAGAAAAACACTTGAATTTGTGACACGTATGTTATTTCTCGATTTCCAAGTTGAGCTATCCTACATTAATATCATTAAACAATTTGTTTTTAAAATACCTCTATTTTAGATTTTTTTGAAATTTACTACGATCGCCGCCCATCATATCAAACATTTGCCGACTATGTTATATGCGGAAACCCATTCATTTCAGCACCAGTTTGTTGTATATTATCAATAAATTTATATCAAATATTGAAAATACTCTCTAGTTGATCTGTTTCTTTACCATTAACCGCACAAGTGAACATGTTAAAAACATACCAATCTTCACTGGCTTCGTCATTGAAATTTTAATCTTTCAATTTTACCCTCATATCGCGTCTTCTTCAATTTGAGATAGTACAGATTTTGTATTTGAGCTAAACATTGCAAATATGTGGTTTTGTGATCTATTGCCGAATACATCATTAGCACTAAATTTATTCGTAAATATATTAAAAAGTTTAACAACCTTTGTACTTTTGGCAGTTCCAGACAACCAGTCGTTTTTTTTTTTTTTTACTTAATCGGATCAATTACAATGAACAGTAATCACTGAATGCATCCACATTCTGTATAGTTGGGGTTGGAGATGTCTCACAATTTTCTATACTAATTGTGATCAATTTGGTTTCTGTTACGCACGTTATGTGACACGCAAGTTTCTTTGTGTATTTTCATTTATGTGCAAATGTAGTGTCACGCCAATCACAAATGAATTCTGCACAAATTTCCATAAAGTTTTGCATAATTATTGAATTCATCTGTTTCATTTTTAACCATAATGTATGACCAATCAAAAATGCTCACATTCTCGTCAAGCATAATAAGTGCAATATCACATCTTTTAGCTCCAATCAGTATATAGTATTGCAATTGACTGTAAACAGCATCGTTGCATAGTTTTCTATGTGTTTGTATGCTCGTTTGAATAATTGCTACGCATTTTACGCTACTTCTTCACTGATATTGCTATGCAGTCACACTCAGCAGCATTAAACCAATTCCACTATAGTAATATGACATTTGTGGATGTTTCAATTGCAATATCATTTTCCATCCGCATGGAAGGTGGCAAACGTCCAGACTATTCCTAAAAAGGGCTCCAAATCGGCTCCTTACAATTACAGACCTATAGCCATTACTGCAATCTTATTCAAGGTCTTGGACAAAATTATTAACTTCAAGATCATATCTTACCTGGAATCCAATAAAATTATTCATGATCGTCAATACGGTTTTCGATCCAGAAGATCAACGGGTGATATTTTGACCTATCTGACTGAAATTTGGAGTAGAAGTTTACACATGTTTGGTGAGACTCGGGTGCTTGCACTCGACATATCCAAGGATTTTGACAGAGTTTGGCATAGGGCGCTATCGTCGAAAATGGTCTCTTATGGTATTTATCCTAATTTTGGGTTGTGGATTTCTTATTTTCTGAACGGTCGCTTGATTAGGGTAGTTATCGATGACGTCGTCACTTCAGATGGTTTCCAACTTGATGCGGGTGTTCCCCATGGTTCCGTGTTGTCTCCTACGCTATTTTTAATTTTTCATTAATGACCTCTTTTCA
This sequence comes from Penthetria funebris, assembly GCA_027564355.1. Taxonomy (NCBI): domain Eukaryota; kingdom Metazoa; phylum Arthropoda; class Insecta; order Diptera; family Pleciidae; genus Penthetria; species Penthetria funebris. The sequence continues at coordinate 8,922 of JANSTX010010965.1, forward strand.
CTAACTGCAAGTCCTATTTACAGTTACGCCGATGACAGCACTCTGCATCATTCTTACTATTTCGACAAAGACCATCCGGGGTCATGGTTGAGTCGCTTCGCGCTGATATGGACAATTCTCTTAGCGGTGATTTAAATTTAATTCCTGATTGGGGACGGAATAATCTCGTAATATTCAATGCGAGTAAGACACAGTTGTGTCTTTTGTCGCATAAATCAAATACTACGGTTCCAAATATACATTTCGATGGTAACTTGCTGCGCAATACGTCGGGTCTGAACTCTCTCGCGAACGCATATCAATTCGAAACGACTATGGAATGATCACATCATGGATGTGGCCAAGGCCGCCGCCAGAAGACTTGGGTTTCTGCGTCATTATAAGAAATATTTTAATCCTGAATATATGGCCATTATATATAAAGCATATATAAGGCCTCTAATGGAGCACGACTCTCACATATGGGCTAGGGTCCAGCGACCACCCTTGGTTTTCTCGACAGAATTCACAGGCGAGCCTTTCGACTAATAGGTGATGAACAAATCACTGGTCACATAGATTTTCTTCGGCATAGGCGCAATGTGGGGGCGCTATCACTTTTCTATAGATATTATCATGACAATTATTCTGTTGAGATTGCTAGCATTATGCCCAATATTCGGGTATTTCCAGTTAATACACGTTAATACTCGGTTGTCACACACGCATTCTGTTGAATTTACGTTTGGTCGCACGATTAAATATCGAGGCACGTTTATGTTGCGTACTTCTCGTCTGTGGAACCGTCTCTCTGGGGATGTGTTTCCTGAGTTTTACGGCCTCCAGACTTTTAAATCAAATGTTCACAAATTCCTACGTTCATATCCTCCTCATCCATCGTTTTGAGCAAATAAAAAGTTATTTTGCGTTATGAACATTAAAGGGTATCCACTCCCTAAAGAATAACTGTAGTTTAAAAAAAAAAAAAAAATATATTTACATTGCAGTATAGTGAATTTGTAAATGTAAAAATGCCATGAAAAAGGTTGTTATGATACTAGTATTAATTCCTAATTGTAATACTCAACCGAACATTATCACCAGCATGTAATTTTATTTGTAATTGTGTAATCTTGTAAAATAATGCAATATGAAACTAAGTTCCAGAGGCGGTGCATAAATCCTCAGCTGCCTAGTTAGTTGTTAAATTGTTTTTTCAACCAGTCGTTTTTTAGTCTCGATCACACGCCATTATACTGACATATACCGTGAACAAATTTCCGGTGACATTGCGTACAGGTGAAAATTGGTTGAATAACTTCGAGTTTTGATTAAATAAAAATTTCGAGTTGTACGGAAGACATTATTGTGACAGGTTTCAGTCATTGGTATAAATTTTATATAGTCAATGAACATAAAAATGCATATTTTTATTATGCAATAATGAATGTGGATTACATTATTTGTGAACATTTCTCAGAATAATTCTTCGGAAAGTGAATGAAATTCTCCCTTCGTTGTGCCATTTCACTTCTTCACTATTGATACTCAAATTGTCATGATGACAGTCAGAGTTGATGTTAAAAGAATCCTTCGACATAGTATATGTCAAATGACAGACAGCTGGTTAAATTCTTTTAATTTTTTTTGGTTTTACATATGAGAATCCTTGTTTAGTATCTAAATTTTAATTCTCTTTAGGATAATGACGTGAGTTTTAATCACATATATCAATTACCTATAGATACTTATCATCATTTACTTATGTCCCCGTATCTAGTTCCTAATTCCCGGTTTTAAATTACATATACTTACTTAGATATTTGTTCCGTAATTAAATTTGTGGATACCTCTGGCTATGCAGTATGCTGATCACGAAAATTTTCTTTTAATCAATTTTATCATTCCCAAAATTTAGAAACCTATCAGATCATCCTCATAGCATTAGAACATTATATTACTTTTTCGTAACTTTTTTTTTATTAGTAAGTAATTTAATATCTGTCAGTAAAGTAACCATAAGATTAATTAAACAAATACTTTATCTTTCATCTTATTCTGGTTGTTTTCAGTTTTTTTTTTTTTTTTTTTTTTTGAATCTTGAAGCTTCTGATAATTTCAAGTTATTCTTGAAAACAGATCAATAGCACATACCCCATAATATTTTATGTACGACGAGTAAATCTAAGTTAATTATGTGAATTTTTAAAATTAGTTTCTCTATAAATCATGTTTTTTTAAAAAAAATTTTTTGGATTTCTGGTTTTGAAACGAACTTATTTTAATTTTCTTTTATGAAAAACTATTAAAAATGACACCATTTAAATTAATAAATGAACTACTAATGGGAAAATGAAGTGGAAAAAAAGATATTAAAATTAATTAAAAACCATAAGTAATGAAAATATTATAGGGAGTTTAATATTGTTTTTTCTAATTTCACAAAAATTATTACATAATCATAATTAATCATAATGTACATTAACTTACATATACGAGTATGTTAGGACTTAGGAGATGCAATTCATGTTTATTTATATAGATAAGATGGTACTTGCAGGTAATCTTACACTGAACCTTTGGGCTAATATTGTTTTATTAGCACAAATTAATTAAATAAATAATAAACAAAATGATATTTCAGTTCATAATTGTTAATAAAGCGGAAATGAAACATGAAAAACATATAGCACTTGAATGTTTAAGAAATAGTTTTTAAAATTACATTTAGCATTTTTTGATTTCTTTAAAAATTGCATTCAAATGGAGACGCGCCAAGTTTATGCACAAAATATGAGTATTAAAACTATTACTTGAGCTCCGGGATGCATTAACAAGATCACCCAAAATCATCAAAAATTCCCAATTTCTAAATGGTAACAAAATCCATTTCATTAAACACAGCCAAAAAGTGTGATTAACAGTATTTACAATGATCCAATATTTATTGAACCAGTTAAAAGTACTAATATACACAACAAAGATTTTAAATCGCTTTGAAAAATTGTAGTCTTTAAAACAATTCAAAACTTATACAATTTCACAACTAAAACATGTTACGCCGCCAACTTGCTCACTAATCATCCTCGATTTGGATCAATAAAGTAAAATTTCTTTCATAAATCACAAGTTGAGATTTTAATAATTAAAATAATAATAATTTTGTTGAATTTGTTGGATGAAAAAACAATTTGGTGTGAAATGTTTGAGTCAATTAGTGTTAAACGACACATTCGTGTATAAATCAAATGTGAAAAAAGCGAAAGAACTAATTTCTCGTGTAATAACTTACTAAATGTTTTAAGTATGTTATTATAATTTTTTACATCTTCTTTGTCCGAATTCGAATTTTCGCCATTGACCAACATGAATCCTGATCACGAAATAAAGGTGGCATAATCATTTTTTACGCTCAAATATAAGTGAAGTTATCAATGCTATCAGTAAGTAATAAATTTCATTTCTTTTTTCTTACAGAATATACCAATATGGCAAACTGGATGGCCACTTACAATATCCGGAACAATTGTATTACATTTGGGTGCATTAGATGAATCATTAATACGTTCAAATGATATTTATTTGTGCATTAAACCAAACGATGAGAATTTATCAAAACCACAATTTTATGCTGTATGGCGATCATCATTAAATTTAAACATAATTTATCATACATTAGATCCCGATAAAGATTCATTAAGTCCATTGGCATTTGAAATGTTAGCCGAAGATTTACCACAACTTTTACAAAGTTTATTGGTTGGTGTTGAACGTTCAATAAATCGTATACCATTAGATGAATTAACATTTCCGCATAGAGATGATGGTGTTGCAATAAAAACGGGAAACTATGATAATAATGATATTGATGTCAATTTTGTAACAAATCAACAACAACAACAACACAAAAAACTACCATTAAATAATCATATTAATAATCATAATAATAATCATAATATAAATAGTCCAATTGGTTCACCAAAATGTAGTCTTAAACGTAGAGAATTAATAACAAAAAATAAATTAATTAATAATAAATATACATTACGAAGAATGTCAAATAAAAGTGATGTAATTTGTTCAGGTGATACCAAAAATAGTTGTACGAAAATCAATGAGCAAGAACAATGTTCAGTTTCGATGCCCTTATTTTGTTTAGGTGATTCATTTCCGCATATTGACAGTGATGAAGAAAGTGGTGATGATGTTAAAAAATCAGAGACTGGTAAGTTATGTTTTTAATGTTTATTTTTCAAAAAATTATCATTTTCTATACTCTGAAGGCGAAATAAGTGATTTGATTAAGATATTAAAGATTTTCTAAAATTCCTATTTGACTATTATAGAATTTCAAAAATATATACTATTTTTACATATAGAGTAACGTACTATTCTAAAAAATAATGACTTATACAATCTCTACTCTCCAAATATGCTAACGAAATACTTCAACATCTTGGAGATTAATCTATATTGTTATAAAAACTGCTAACGTAGATGTTCCCTTTTATTAATGACTCTTCCTTATAAATAGCGAATAAAAAGCAAATTGAAATTTAATCAACCATGATTAAGTCTATTTTAAATTAGGGTAGGTTGTAATTTCATTTGTTATAAGGTCGAGGACTCAAGGGTGTCACAAACTTATTAATAACCTTTATTATACAATACAGTGTCTATATTTACAAATTTTCAAAATTTTGAGTCACAATAAGTGTAAATAATTAAAAGTTTTTTATTGTATTGAAATCAACAGTAGTGACTGACAACATGATGATGGTGTACTTAAATTTAATTTCACTATTATAAGACGGAATAGAATGTTAAAGACAGTAATTTTATTAAAACATTAAAACAAAAAAAAAATTGAAACGATTGCAGTTATATGACGATTTTGAAAAAAAAAAAAAAAAACACCTATTAGAAATATGCTTTATTTTATTTAACCATTATACCCACCTTCGTTCAGCTAGTATATAATTTTGGATTTAATTATAGTTCTTTTACAAAAATGTTAGTACCATTAGTATCAATTAATTATTGACTGAAAATATATAATTAACTTAAATATCTTTTAGATATCTATATTATTTATGTGGATCTATTTCTATATGTTATAATTATAATTTATGAGACATACCAATCCGTTCTAGTGGTAACAATATCCGTTCATATGATGCCGCCGCCGACAGTTTACTTACCATATGTTTTTACTATGTATGATATGTGAGAGAAGAGAAAAAATCTTCATACCTCAAATGTATCTAAAAACTTATTATATTTTAATGCATTTAAATACATTTTCCATAATTGGAATGTACATTTGTTGTTATATTAAAATGGAAAATTAATGTAATTATGTCAAATTAAGTCAACAAAAATGAATTTTATATATTTAAACAAATTGATAGCACCTTTTAGGTTTTTTTAATTAAACAACTAATGTTAAATAGAAGACAATATACACTTGTATTTAAAGTTAATTAATACAATTGGATGTTTAACGTGTGTCGTTCAATTTTCAGTTGTACAATGATCATATATGTATTAGAAAATAATTCAGTTATGAATGTGAATCTAATTTTAAAATATATTACATAATTAGTAAAGATATCTAACCCTCATCAGTATGATCCTAATTATTATCTTCACCAACAATAATAACAATAACGATAAGAAGTTCTTTTGAACATACCTATATGTTGAATCAATAAAATTATTATTTATATTAAGAGAAGGTTTAAATTTGCACCAAAGAATTGAACCCATCATGAATGTCATCTACTACATTCCTCTATCCATGTAAACTTTTTTTACTGAAAATTATAGGTGTAGAATTCATAAGTTGTTCGTCTACTTGTCATCTGAAATTAATTTGTGTGGCAGATATTCGGCATGTATATTTTGGACAATGTAATATATGGTATATATACTGGATGAAAACCGATAAAATCACAAAAATTTTATTTACATAAAAAAATTAAAAAATGATTGCATTAAAAGTGGCATAATTCTCAAATAAAAGTTAAGCGAAGATTCTGTCTACTACTACTGGTTGTTCGCAGACCTTAAAAGTAGAAATTTCGCTCGAATTACGAGGTTATCACTGAAAATGATGCCTATTTTGAGGCAAAATATATATCGTTCTACAAAAGTGGTATTGAAAGATTAGAGCGACTCTGTAATGATTGTGTTGCTCTTGATGGATATTATATTGATGAATAAAGCATATTTTCAACGAAGAAAACCGTGTTCTCTTTGTTATGCCCGGAACTTTTCTCCGTATTACAGTAAAACATATAGTTGATCGGTTAATTATTTGAATAATTCTGTAGAGTGGTGTATGTACCTACAAGTACCTAGTTTGCTGGTGAGATGTGTGTATTATAGCTTAGTTCACTCATATTTTCCGTAATTATGTTTCCTAGTGATACCTCAAATGAATGTATATATTTTCCAAATTCATATTTGATATAAGAAATTGATAATTTAGCAACCAAATCCTATAGTAACGCTATCTGTACTACTGTACTATCCTCTATTTCAATTTCGCAATTCCTCAATCTTAAAAACGAATCCTGTAATATATTTACTGCGAATTTCGTATGAGTTAAATTTTAGAAGACCAGTCTGACTCCACAAATGGCAATGTTATTATTCTTTCCTTTTGAACTCCCATTGTTAGATTTTCCTATGTGCATTCTAGTATCTCGCATATATTCTTCAACTGGAAATATTGTTACATATTTACTGAAGGCCACAGTGATTTGTTTTTTTTTTTTTTTTGTAAATAGCAGTAATACTAGTATGGATCCATCTTTTGTTTTGCAACAATCGTATAACCAGATAACCCTGTGCTATAATTTTTTTTATGCTCACAGTTTTGTCTAGTAGATACACAAACTTTAAATAGCTTACAAAACTTGTGTGTTGATAATATCAGTAGCCGGAGATAATATGTATTCATTTTGTATAGCTTTGAAAATCTCCAAATGGGCTTCGTCCGTTCGCGTTTTATCTCGCTGTCCGTATGGACTATTTTGTAAGGGCACCTTCTTCTTTATAAATAATTGAAGTGGAGAAATGATATTAAGTGTCGTCTTTATTGATGACGTAGACGACGTTTTGTTATTTATCACAGTATGTGCGATCTACAGATGCATATGTGATCATAACCATGATAATATTATTATATGCACGTATGAATGGAAGTGGACATTAACACACTCATATGGGTCTCCTACATTGAGCTGTGTAACATTGTTTTTGTGCTGATTAAGTACTTCTGAATTCAATATTTGGAGTATTTAATTCTATCAAACTTTTATAGTTTTTTATGTCACTATTATGTTGATTTTCTTGCAATTCTGTTGTATTCGACAATCACTTGTGTTCTTATCGATCATTCTCAACAAAATCATTTTGCATATTATTTTACTGCGATGTTTATTTGTGACAAAAAAAAAAAGTATCAAAGTAGTTAACAGAAATATAATTCCCATAAACGTTTAGTACGTCGTCAACGACTAATTCCTCACATTTTTCACTAAGCAAAATCACGATACAGATCATGGATTATGTTTATCAATTTGAAAAGAATACATACTTGTATTTTAGATCGTAAGACGACCAAATCTTTTAGGTTTGAAAATATCTTGTTCTTTTTAAATCCTTGGCATCACAGATTGATCTTGGCATAAACGATTAATGCAAGATCGTTGTTGATCCTGTTATTATCATGTTTTCAGAGCTTTAAGAGCTTTTATCATAATAATGAATTCTCGTAACAAAAGATTTTATATTTTTAACGAAAAACGCCCGAAATAAATAAATAAGCAATGTTTTTTACCGTTTAATAAACGTTACTCTTTTTTGTGCAACAAATTATTGTTACAAATATCAAATATTCGGACAATATTATTTTAATATGGTCTGTATCCAAATTTGACTAGATTTTTACTCACCTAGACGATCACCTTGACATTTATTACACCTTTGCGACGTTATTCTCAGTGGCATAAGCTGCGGGCTGCTTAAAGAGTTGGCTATGCATTATATTGTGAATTGAAATGTTAACAATCCCATATTGCATTAAATTATCTATTAGCAGATATTGTATTCCAAGACATTTAATTACGGCACTATACGATCGTACAAAGTAAATGTCTATTTATTGTTTAGTTACCTTTGATTAATAACTATACATATTTTTAAATACCGCATATTTTTTCTATATATTATTTATGTTATATTTCATATTTTGCATATTCTGCATATTTTTATAAATATTATTTATGCATATAATACATTTAATTTATGTGACTGTTACTGCACACGGTTGTTATATTGTTGTTCTTTTAATCGAATGGCATATATGAAGTATAATGTGATTAGTTAGGAAATTCTGCATAGTTAAATGCAATATTTTAAGATTATAATATAAATGTAATACAGTAAATTGAATGTAACATTAAGGTTGATGATGTGATGTAGTGAATTAATAAATCTCCCACATAGATTAACTATTTTATATTCATTTGAAACAAGCGATTGTGTTTACTGTTTTTAACAATATTATTATAAATATTTTTGTATTGCTCAATATTTTGAAAACACCGATCTTACTCGTATAATATTTAAAAAAAAAAAAAATTAAATTATTCATGTATTTGTGGTAATTATTAAAATTTAGTTTTACTATAATAACCAGTTCGAAATACAATTAACTTAAAATCCTGTAATAATTAAACGAAATATAATAAGTTTTGATTGCATCATAGTTATTTAACTTATTTGAACCCTAAAGCAGAATATGTGCATCATGTGTCATTTGAGACCTCATAAGCATTACCCCATAAAAACATATAAGTTCTATCGTTAGACCACATAAGTATTATCGCCGAATTTTTCCCTACCGCTTAATAACATATGCAAACATATTTCGGGATTGACAGTTAGAAGATATCATTAGAAAAAATTGGTTTTTTCTTTTTTTTCGATTTATGAAGTAACAGGCGAGCAGGCGCATTAGTAGCGGTATTCATAAAATTAAGTTTACTACTTGTTTTGCTTCAGGGTATAGAAAATGCTTTATTTTACCTTGAAGCAAAATAAATGCCTTATTTTAATTATTTTAGTTTGCCTATTATCTGAGGCTACATAAATTTTACTATGGGGTCACATAAGACGACATAAGTATTACCGATAGAATAGGTAAATAACCATCACATTATAGATTTTTCAATGAATTTAAATTCATTAATGATCATTTTTATTCTAATAATGTCTGTATTAGGACGGTAGTAGTATAAAACGGCTGGATTCTGGCCTGAATAATCAGATATGATCGTTTTGTATCCGGCCTCCAATTCGCAGCATCTAATTTCAATCAGACAAACTTTCATGAATGTGTGCCATTTAGTTTTTAATTTTAACATTTTCAAAAAAAAACTAGTCCCTTTTAATTTAGAATATATTAATCGTTAAAAAATATGATTAACATGGTAAAAAAAACTGTTGGTATTTTTTTTTTCTGTAAAAAATCTCAATTAGCACACAATTTATCAAAGGTAGATATCATATTTTTGCGCGTATATATTACAATCATATATTTATGTGATAAATTATGAATAATAAATCAAAAATTAAAATATTAATTCATGGGAAGAAAATGAAAACGCCAATGTATTGATAATTATTTTTACAAAAAAAAACAAAAAAAAATACTACAGAAAAATAATGAAAATGTATG
>JANSTX010010976.1:0-18649 GCA_027564355.1 Penthetria funebris
ATGCTTTGCTATACATATTAGTTCGAACTCAGGTCTAACGTGATGCTAGTCTAGCTCGCTTTACCATTTGGTGACTGTTTGGTGACTGACTTTTTCTACATATACAATTTTTTTATTTTCCAACGTTATTTCCGTTTTTATATCTTTTTTTTTTTTTTTTTTTTGGTTTTTCTGTCTATATAAAGGCATTAGATTGGGAAGTTGAATTGGCAGTTATTATTGGCAAAGAAGCAAGACATGTACGAAGAGAAGATGCAATGGATTACGTATTTGGTTATAGTGTGGCACAAGATATATCGGCAAGAGATTGGCAAAAACAACGTAATGGTGGACAATTTTTAATTGGAAAATCTATGGATACATTTTGTCCATTGGGTCCGTCTATTGTACATAAAAGTTTAGTACCAAATCCACATGCATTGAAAATTACGTGCAGTATAAATGGTGTACAAAAACAATGTGGTAATACAAATGAATTAATATTTAAAATTGATGATATTATCCATCGTTTATCAGAGTAAGTGAATTTGAATCGCATTTTTCTTGTTTTTTGTTTTAATTTTTTCAATTTAATATTTAATTGTACTTTTATATAATTGTTCGGGTTTGAATTTTCAGATCAATTACATTAAAACCGGGTGATGTTATTTTAACTGGTACACCATCAGGTGTTGGAATGCATCGTCAACCATCGGAATATCTAAAACCTGGTGATATCATTGAAAGTGAAATTCAATGTATCGGTAAATTGTGTAATACTGTTATTGCGGATAGTAAATAAAATTTAAATTGTAAAATTAATTTTTTTTATAACAATAAAGGTGCTATATTTTCAAAAAAAAAAACTAAAATAAAATTGTATTTATCTAAACAAATGTATGTATTCTTATTATTATTATTATTATATATAAATTAGCCAAACAAAATTATGATTAATTAATTATATTTTGTTGGTTTAGTTTGGGTAACATAAAATTCTTCACGTGAATGATAAGGTCTATACGGATCATCAACATAATAATGTGGACGACGCCAATATTTTGTTACCATTTTATCTAATAGCCACGATTGGGATGCATTAACAAAAACATGTTGACGTAAACGTCGTTTTAGTGCCGGTGATTTTTTCCACATTTTTTTATGTCGACCGGTTCTTGTTCGAATCCAAATACCCCAATCTAAACGTTTAAAACGTTTCAAAACAGCTTTAACTGTTTTACGTTTTCCTTTTGTTAATGAAAATTTTGTTACACTTCGTTGTTGTTGTTTTACAATATCTTGTGATACTTGTAATAATGCAGGATTTTTAAACAACAATAATTGTTGATGTGTTTTGAATGACAAGTCATATTGTTGATGTTGATATGGTGATCTTATAATTGATGATATTTGTCTTATTATTTGTGGTGTAACTATTTTATTTGACTGAAATGACGATAATTGAGTTATTGTTGTTGATGATGTTGATTTTATTATATTATTTTTACATAATGCTGTTGTAGCAGCTGGAAAAAAAAGATATGAAAGGAATGTTCTTATTATATTATATTATTTCATTATAAATAAAAAATAATATGCTATCAAAGATGTTATTATCTATTTAATTAAATGATAATTCATTTAGTATTTAAGATATAATTTTAAGTGTATTATTATATAATTTATCAGAAGATTTTCAAGTTGTTAAAATGAAGTTTTTATTTCTAAAAATAAATGATAAGTTCTCGGTGACGAATTTTAATCTTTACGTTTTTATTTGAGCAGTAAATTAATTAAAAAACGATAATTTGGAAATAATAAGTGAATAGCATCACCAATGAAACATTGTAAAACGATATAGAAATTATATTAAAAAAAGGACTGCATAATAAATAGTAATGCGACCTATATGTAATGGGGATAGTTTGATGAAATTAAATTGCACCGACGAATACTTCTAAGAAAATTGAAGCACCTCAAGGAGTTGTATTTGTTGTTGTACACAACAGTAATTTACAGTATCTTTCAAATTTGATAATAATTTGATGCATATAGTCTGTCCTTATGCGCTGGATGTAAATAAACCACGAGAAGAAACTGAATCATTTTATGCTGAATTACAGCAGGACTTAGATTGCTTCTTATCTAACGACAAAATAATTATAATGAGTGATATGAATGTTAGGGTGTGAAATATTCGGTATTGAATGGCTTTAATTAAAGATTTAACAAAGAAACAAATGGAGAGGCACTAATAGATGTTGAACAATGAACTTCGAAATAACAATACCTTTTTCTCACATAAAGATCAGCATAAATACACTTGGCATAACACCAGAGGTCAACAGTCAACTACTAACTATATTATAACAAACATACGTTTTCATCCCTTACACATTTTGGATGTAAAAGCACTTTCGTAATGTAGGTACAAATCATATGCTAATTCTCTGTAAGATCAGAATAATTGAAAAATTAATAAAACAATGGTTCCAGAATATATTCAAAAAACAAATATTGATATTATGGATTAAACTATTCCATCAACGATGAAGATAACGTCGAAGAGAGTGCAAGTTAAAAGAAAATATTAACACCGCAACATTTGAAACGGTTTGACGAAGCCAAGTTAATATCCATGCAAAACACAACATTAAACCATGGTTTACAGAAGAAGTGAAGATTAACGGAAAAACGGCAGGCGTACCTAAAATACAGAAGCCTAAAAATTCCAGTAGAATACAGAGTATATAAACTCATTTGAAACAGAATTAATGCCAAAAAAGTACAAATTAAAAAGGAATACTGGAACCGCTTTCGTAAAAACATGGAACGTGTATGCGGGACAAAAGAAATTTTGGAACTTTCTCATAAATAGAAAGAAACCTGTAAATAAACATACCCAAAATGCATAAGTATCTGCTGAATCATGGGTTGCACATTTCCAAAATTTATATACCAACACAGAAGAGTTTCATCTGCACAGATTTCAAGAAAATAATTTTTATATCCACCAACACCTGATTGAACAATCAATTAAAACATTGAAAAATATCTCACGGTATTGATATCTCAAACGAGTATCTGAAATATAGTGGGGACAAACTAATTACTGAGATTGTTAAATTGATCAAAAAATTACTTGAACTTAAAGAGATATCCACAGATTGGAGAACTAGTGTAACAAAAGGGCTGTAAAAATGATCACTTGATTAAGTGCTGTTCAGAAACTAAAATTATTTGCGATGAAATCACGTCAAACAGCGAATGGCTTCAGAAAGAACAATTCAATTATTGCTTCGATATTCATATTACAACAACTTTTGGAGAAGTCCATTGAATACAACACACCAATTTTCATGTGATTCGTCGATCTTGCACAAGCTTTCACAAAACCTTACTGAAAATTAAATCTACTGAAATTGGTGTTAGAATCGGAAATCAACTGATCACTTTCTACCAACATAAATTTGTTTCTCCAAATAACATCACTAAGGTATCATCAAAATATTTATGCAGCATTGTTGGTTTGATAAGTGCTTGTTTCTCCACCTCCAGTAACGACAGCTCATAATTTGCCCCATTTGTTATATTATCTACCACTAATTTTCATTTTATTGGTTCATTCGCTATAACAATTGATTTTGTTATCATGGTAGATATTAACATATGCTTCAAGCATTCAGCATCTTTAAATGTGAATCGTTCTCATTTTCTGCAATGAGAACAGCATTGTCCGCATAACAAATGATACTTATCAGTTGATTTATCATATTCTATAATCAATTCCAGTAAATTTAATTTTCAGTATGATTTTGTTCATAATCATATATTGAAGGTTTTGAATGTGTTATTCGTTTAATTAATTTGGCATTTCTTTTAGCTATTTATCATGTAAGTTATAGTACATCAGGTTACTTCACACATTAACTATTTAAATTTTATTGGCTAAAAGTCATATTCAAGTTTAGAAATTCATATATATTATAGTTTAAAAGAATCCATCAATAGTTCGATAGAAACATAAAGTATTATAATCGTACATGAAGAATATTAACAAAGTTTGGTATTTAAAATGCAGATTTCGTGAGTGGGAATACCGTTTAAATTATGACCGTATGAATTACACAAAAGCAGGACATAATGCAAGGAATTGAAATTAGAATTTATCAATCACTTTATTGATTTCAATAAGTAATGTCCAGTTAAAATGTTTGGAAAGACAATTTTCAAAGTGAAGATTGTGAGATTGATAAAAAATGTATGTAATTTGCATAAAAATAATATTGTGTTGGATTGCAAAAATGATGATCTAACATTGAGCTATAAATAAATGAATTACACAAAAAATTCAATATATTCTAAAATACCTTTCAATGCAATTCGAAACATATTAAAATTAATAACTTTAACTTGATTAGAAATCACTTTATTTATATTAATTTAATAAATAAAAATACATTTTTTTTCACTTCATCTTTTATGTGCATACAATAGACGTAACCTGAAATAAAAATTCATCGAAAAATTAAAATCTAGTCCATAAAATAAAAACAAAAATTCGCTTCATCGCCACGCTCTACCACGATCATCACCAATTCAAATGACGAGACGACTTGTCAGAAATTCAATTTTTTTTGTGAAAAAATAAAATTTATTTAAAATATTTACCTTAACCGGTTTAATTAATTTGGCATTATTTCTGTATTAATTGTAACAATAATATATTAATTATAATGATACGATTTGCATTAAGAAATTCTTCAATACACAATAAACAGGTAAACAATATTTTTTCATCATTGTTTGTTATGTCATCGTTTTAAAGTACCTTGTGAATCCTCGCGTATTTTTTTTATTTAATTAAATCAAACAAATAATCAATTAATAAAATTTTGTTTTGCATCTTAATTTAGACACAAACAAAAACAGAAAATTGTTTCAAGTACAAATATTTTGTTGTTGAACATAATTTCTAACCTTTTTCATTATTGTCCTTATTATGTAATTTTTATTGAACACAACGTCTAATAAATGTGTACTGATAGTATAAGATTCCAATACCCCATTCTAATATTTTAGAAATGTGTATTTCGTTAAAATATTATTAACGTGAATATTCATGCTTCCATAAATTTTGTCTCATCTTGTAAATTTAATCAGAACAATAATTGATATATAATTAAAAACTTCAAGATTCTTACTTTAGATTGTTAGACACTAAAAACAAACAAACATAAATTCCATACATACAGAAACTTTAATTAATTTTATATTTTTATTTTGTAGACTTTGACGACAAACATTTGGAATCAACAATGTCGTAATGTTTCTGGAAGTTCATCAAAAAAATCCGGTTTTGGTAAATATCTGCTTGTACTGGTTCCATTAACTGCAGGTGGTGGAATTGTTGCATATGCCAAGTAAATTTATACATTTTAGTTTATTTGTTTATATAAAAAAAAAAAAAAAAAAACGTTTCCTAATTACAGGTATGATAATAAATTTCGAGAAACTCTTGCTAATAATGTACCTGGTATAAATCCAGTATTAAAAGTAATATTCCAAGAGGAAGGCAATGCTGTAAGTAAGGTGTCGAAGAGTATTGGTAATGCAACGGATAGTGTTGTTAATGTTAAAAATACAGTAAGCAGTTTTTTGGGTTTTTCAAATAAAGAAGATGAAGTTAAACAACAGAAAACAAAAAGTGAGTTTTTTCTTTAATGTTGTTTTTTGTTATTATTATACTTATTTACGGATATTGAAAAAACAATTCCAATCAATTGTCTAAACGAACTTCAACATAGTTTTTGCTAATTATGTTAATCTAAACTTTATTCAAAGAATTAACATTTTAACTACGACAAATACTCAGAAATTCTAATAAGAACGCGTAAACTTATTTTAAATTTTATTATAAAAACTAATGCAATTCAGTTTTTTTTTTTTTTAATGTTAATATGTTTTCACTTGTTTGTTTCTTTTTTTTATAATACTAAAATAATGTATTTAATTTTTGCAATAATTTACTAATATACTAATTTTGCTATTAATATTGATATATAGGTACAGACACAATTAAATCCAATGTTATTATCACTCAAACGCCATCATCCATATCCGCTTCAAACCAATCTTCAAAATCTATGCCAGTTCCTGCTCCTCCCTTAGATAAACCATCACCATCAAAAAGTGATAGTGTGTCTTCTTCTAATACAGCATCACCATCTAGTGCTACTACAACTGTAAAACAATCGGTAACACAATCAATGCCATCATCACAACAAAAGGTTTCAGATATACCGACAACCGTTAAAAAACCCGAGCCATTTAAATTACCAAAAACAATTTCTGAATTAGAAACGGCTGTTGAAATTGCTTCACAAATTGCATATAAAGAATATAATAAGGCAATTCAAGTACTTAAAAGGTAATAACAAATGAGTTTAGATGAAATATGTAAGTAACATTTAAAAATAATAATTTATACCGCTTTTCTTTTCTTCTTTCTTTTGTTTCTATCTATAAGTTATAATGAAGATATTACAAAGGTTGTAGATGATGCAATTGAAAATTGTGATAATACAGCTTGGAATTCACTGAAAAATAAGACAAGTGCACGTGATTCATTTGTTGCAGTTGCCGAAAATGCTGCATTAGAAGCTAGAACTAGACTTGGTAGGTTGTTTTTTTTTTTTTTTCTTTTAGTTTTGTTATTTTACAATTAAATTTTAATTTTTTTTTAATTAAATATTGTTTTGTTTTGTATAGAAAAACTTGAATCATCACTTAAAGAAATTGCAAGCGATAGTGCACCCGAAATTTTAGAAAAAGTTCGTCAAAATATTACAAATATTGGCAATCAATTAAATCAAGTAAAAGAACAATTATATGATGCAAAAGATTCAGCAAAATTATCGGAAAAATATTGGCGAAAAGTTGAGGCGGCACGTAATTATTTTATTGAAGAAATTGAATTGCTATTTCCCGGTGTTAATTTAAAAGATAAAAAATTAAATTTATCAAATGATGATATCGATTTATTTATAATTCATGCATATTCACATGTTCTAACGTATCAAAAGGAATTACAAAAATTGCATACAGAAGGTGAAACACGTGTACGTCATGCAATCGAAACGTTACGTAATGGTAGTGATATTAGTGATATAATAACATCTCAAGTTGCCATCGAATTGGCAAAAGAAAAAGAAAAATTAAGTTTGGAAAATCAAAAGAGAAATTTATCAATTCAAACAAATGAAGAGAAAAAAATTCGTGAACATATGAAAAAATTATCTGAAGCTCATTCAGATCATCTTCACGATGCATTGGAACAAAAGGAAATTGAACTTAGACGTATATTTGTGCGTGAATTAAATGAGAAATTATCAATTGAACAGGCATCTTATAAAATGCAATTGGCTGCTATGTTGGGAAAATTGAAGGGAATGGATTCGGCTTTAAAAGGTAAAAAGTGATGAGATTTTTTATTTTGTTCTTATTATAATGTATGTTGGTTGCTTTTGATTTTGATAATTTATTTTCATTTGTGTTTCATATTCGATGCACATAATATTATAAATAAGTAAATGAATTACGATTACTTGTTGTCAATGTGAATTAATAATTGATAAACATCTATTGCGAATGCAGTGAACGCAACACATATTGAGTTTACTCAACCCTTATATTACCACAAGACACGATCAATTAATGACTTATTGTTTGTACACTTTGTGTGTAAGCATGACACTTGCATTACACATAATTTTATCGCAATAATCAATTTCTTAATCGATTAACTACATGTTTCACAGTGTATTGGAAACTAATGTGATTTTTCTGTTGTTATTTAATATTATATGTGAATTGGAAATGGTAAATGACCATCTTAATACCGCTCTACTATGATGTTGAACCTATGCCAATGCATAGGCACACTCTATAAATCAAAATACTTTCGAATTAGTTCTAGCTATTGATGTTTCAATTCTGTATACGATTTCATTTAGAATCTAATTTACATATTCAAAATAAATCATTATCATATCAAATGTTGATTTTATATTTTGGCTAGAGTATCATCAAACACAAAATTACATGAACTAAACAATAATACCCTATAATTTTTATATTCATGCAATTTTACTATTTAACAATTTTGTTTAGGATTGAAAATCATCATATTTTTATACTTTGAACATTTTTGTTTTTAGCTAAAACATAAAAGTTTTATTTTAGTTTCAGTACAAAGAACATTTTCATTAAGCATATCATCACATCACATTCATTAATGAATATTTTAAAAACTTAAGTGCTAAAAAATGTTTTTTTTTTTTTTCATTTTTTTGTTGTGTTAAATTATTAAAACATTTAAATTTGTGTGTGACAATGTTAAATGCTTTATTTTATTAATTTCATGCTACAAGAAATTGACGATGAATTAAAAGGTAATTGAAATACAATTAAAAAAATTTCTAATTTTCATATACAAAAAATGAATAATCCACACACTTGTTTTAGTATTGACATTTAATTTAAAATTTAATTGTTTGAATATTTTCAAGTTTTTCTTTTTTATTTTCTTTTAATTAGCACGTGCTGATGCTGATAGATTAGTACATCAATCACAATCATTATGGAGTGCATGTCAAGCATTATGGGCATCTGTAAAAGCTGGTGAACAACCGTCGGTTTCGTGGCATAATAAATTACGTCCATTGGTGAATGAAGTTGCGGCTGTAAAACGAGCAGCTGGTAAATTATTTTATGATGTTATTGTAGTGGAAATGTGATGAGATGTGGACAATTTGAAATATTACTTATAACAATTTTGTTACTTATATTTAAATTATTACGACACAAAAGAGATATGGTTCTTCTCAATCGTATCGTATTTTTGATAGCGAAACATTATATAGTCAAAGGATACATATTTTTTTCTTTGTTTCACATATTCGACAAATATGACTCAGACCATTTTTTAGAGCCTTGATGAAAAACCAAGGGTTGATATATATTGATATTTAATTCATCTACTTAGGTGGATGTGGTTATGTTAGTTGGTTTGTCTAAACTTTTAAATTATACGTGAAATGCTAACAAATTTTAGGTTACAGAAACGTACATACATGAAGTTTGTAAGGAATGAAGCGAAGTGAAAATCCTGATCAGATGTCATTAACATTGACAGTTGTTCGTTTGCAGTTCTAAACTTCCATGCCGGAGTAAGGGTCGCTAAGATTATTGGTTCGTTTTCATGCGTAATATTACCCTCAATGTATGTTGTAATCATCAATCCTACTCTGTATAATTCTACTCTATAATATCTCCTTAATTTTCTGTTTTTTTTTAATATTAAATTTAACAATTATTCTTATAGAATAAATAAGATTTCAAATTGTCCTGTTAATATATGTTAATCCTTTTAACATATTATTTATATATTTATTTTTTAACAAATATTTATTTTTTAACAAAAATTAATAGAAGGAGATGAATTAGTTGAATTGGTTCTAAATGGTCTACCTAATGATGCAAAAAATCGTGGTGTTTATCCAGAAGATGCATTACGTGAACGTTTTTTAAAAGTTGAAAAACTCGCAAGACGTTTAGCTCTTGTACCCGAAAATGGTGCTGGTCTACCAATTTATGTTCTATCCTATTTACAATCAATATTAATACTTACACCATCAAATGTTATATCAAAAGAAGAATTAAATAATGAACCAATTGATTTTAGTAAATTTGATACATATGAAATATTAAATAGAGCAAGGTAAATAGATGAATAATTTGAATAATTGTAATTATCAATTAAATTATTTATTTATTAATATTCAGATATTGGATAGAACGTGGTGATCTTATGCAAGCATTAAAGTATATGAATCTATTAAAAGGTGCTTCACGTAAAATCGCAAATGATTGGCTAACAGAAACTCGAATGTTATTAGAAACACAACAAGCAGCCAGTACATTAATGGCACATGCTGCCGCAAGTGGTTTATCATTTCTATAAATTATTTTTAAATATTTAAATAAAAATATATGTAAATTATTATTAGAATGAAGAAATTGGGGAAATATTTATATTCAAAAAAAATTATTCTGCTATGAATTAAATAAATTGTTTCGCAACTTCTCAATTTTTAAAACACAAAAACAAAAACAAAAAATACCAATGTTGTTAAGTTAAAAAATAATAATTTTAAAAATGTATTCAACAATTTGGCAAATTTAAATAGAAAATATTCATTAAATATGCAAATGACTAATATTTGTCCTTGTTATAAAAGGGAAATCAGTCTCCTCGGTGTGTGTGTGTATTCTTTATATTTAAAATGAAACACAGAAAAAACAATTGTAATTTCATTGGAATATAATTATAATTAATAAATTTTGAGCATTAGTTACAGATTTTATGTGAATTTTCTAATAATTTCAAATTAAATACAATAAATTATGGAATCGTACATACATAAATACAATAAATGAATTAATTTTGAAACATTCAAATAATAATTATCAAATACAAGCTTATTATTTAAATTAATTTAGTGTACAAATGGATGGTTAGCAATTGAAATGAGTTGTAAGTATTGTAGGAAGAATGAATCATAAAGGTAAGGTATAGGAAGACGACCTTAATAAGCTTAATGAAAAATAACCTGATAAATGTTTGAATATAGCTGAATTTTAAATTTTCCTGTAGTAAACTTAAAAATATAATATAAAAGTCGGTAGTATTGCAAAATATGCCACATAACTGCGAAATGCTCTGATTAATATATCAAAAGATTCGCTCATCCAAGAACAACCGGGCATTATTAAGGAATCTATCGCCCAGTGGTACACGATGAAGCAAAGTGAAGCTATTAACCAGAGATGATCATAAACAAACAGCTATTAATCTAGTCACATTTATTTTTATTTTTGTCAAGCACAATAGCAAGCAAACCGAAGTTAACATTATATGTACAATGGTTTATCGAAGTCCGATCCATTTATACACTACTATATTAATTATATATGAATGTTTTCACTAAAAATATATCTACTTATTTTCTACAACTTCATTACGTAAACGTTTTGCTAATGTTTTACGTAATTGTAATGAAGCATCAGTTAAATCAAATCCACTACCTACAATTGTGGTATTTAAACTACTGCCAGCAGCCCCAAAAGAATTTGTTGAACGTAAAATATTTTCAGCAGCTTGTGCCGATGTTGGTCTACCATTTTTTTTAACCGATTCATTTAATTGATACGCTCTAGCTTTCTTCTTTATTTCCAAAATTTTATCTCGTTGAGCACGTAAATAATCCTGACGGGCTTTTATTTCAGCATCGCTTATCTTAGAAATGCAGCAAGCAGAACAAAAACAATAAATTAATTTGTTAATTGAAAACTTATCTGTAATAATTTTTCTTTTACCTGATCCTTCTCGAAAAATAAATGTAATCGTTGAAATTTGTCTGTGTTGCTTGAATCGATCGTTTCTTTTTCTTGTGTCGGTTCTTCTGATTCACATTTTAATTCATTTTCAATTGATTGAAATATCTCCTTTTCCGTATTTTCATCAGATAATGTTTTTATTTGTCTAAATAGAAATATTAGGTTTTATTTAACGGAAATATATGGAAAGTTTAACAAGTCTTACTTTATCTCTTCCTCAGTTACGGTCACCACATTCACAACTTGTTGCTTTAAACGTTGCTCTTCAGATTCATCATCTTCTAACGAATTATGTCTTCGTTCTATTAAATCTAATGCTTGTAATTGTAATTCAACATTTCTTTGTGTCATCATACGTACAAATATTCGTATATCATTTGCTGCCCAAATCTATGAAAAAGAATATAATTATTATCCAATAATCTAATAAAGATATACAACACAGGAAACACTTCATATGGCACTACAATTCTACAATGATTACTAAATATACATGCCTATCTGATGGACGATAAATGGTTACTTTTGACACACTTTCATTTCCATGCATTCTTGTGATCGACTATTTGTCTAATTATTTACATAATTCAGGTGTCTATGAGCAAGGGGTATGTAGAAATTATATCAGCATATTTGTTAGAAGAATATGTTGGAAATGTGTATACGCCAACAAAAGATTGTATTTGGTGCATTGGTGATGCGTACGGTGGCAGTTAAGTTTGATGAAATTGGTTGTTATGTTACTAATAGGAAAAAAATTGGCAGCAGTGGACTTCATACTTTATTTATTTTATTTCTGGTAAGAAATTTACTCCGACAAATCAATGATTAAGAATTTACGGCTCATCAATATAACAATAGATGATAAACACAAGAGAAATTAAGGTAAATTTGTCAAGTTACAAATAATCTGTGGTATACGGTTCATCTGACGGTCTAGATCATGATCAAATACAAACGTAAATTGCTGTATTCCGCATACTTATACAGAGTAGTCATTTTCTAATATGAAACAGGCTTCGCACAGTCAACATACACTACCAGTATTAGTTCTAATAACATAGGTTAATGCGGAAAGACTTTTTGTGAAAAATTACAGTCATAATTTTGTGAATTACATTGCAACATTTCCACATGAGAAACTACATAATGTAATTGTGTTCCATTGGTCGGGCGAACCAGAAAACATACAATTACATTGCACATAAGGTTAAATGTAGAAACATTTTAGATACTCGCAGTTATAGAGATGCAGGCTTATGTTTTTTAGTATTTAGTAACAGGACAGATTAAGTAAAGATTAACTGATGACAGTCATGAAAAGACAATTTTGAATTGCTAAACACAAAAATGCTGTTAATTTTTCTGTTATGACGAAAGTAACACAACAGTTCGCACAAATGTATTTGTACGATCGACGCATTAGGACAAATGTTGAAAACGTTCATCAGTTTCATTAGTTACAGAAGAAAGGAAGATAATTGGATGTAGAAAAACTTATCTTCTGATGATCACTCTAACCGGACAATAGTTTGGAAAAAAAACATTCAATTTGAATCTAAAAACTCGCTTTGCTGATTTCAATTGAAACTATCAGCAAATAGACTGACTGACAGATCGTATGGGCACCCAATGATCATACGTAAAGTAAATGTCGATGTGATGATGATAATCTGCTAAAGAGAAAACATAAAAAAATTCTGTTTACAATGAAGTAATTAATTAATCAAGAAGTGAATACAGACAAAATAACTAATGTAATAAATAGAAACAGTATTGAATTTATACGACCTGCATAAAGGAAGTCAATATAATTTGAGTAAGTGAATTGTCAGTCTTACCAGAAAAATACTAAAGGATATATAATTTAATTCTAGTATATATATATATATGTACTTACTTGTTGAAATAATCCTTGATGAAAGGAAATTGAACCATTTGGTCCACTTTGTCGCCCTTCTAAACATGCAATTTCAAACAATTCCGGTGAAATTTGCATTTCTTCCATAAAACTACCTAACATATAGTCAACCAAATTTTTGTACTCATCGTGAATTTTCTTATATTCAAGATTATCATCATCAGCCTTTTCATTTGGATCAAAGACTTTGTTGGAAAATAATATTTTTAATATCTAAAAAAAAAAAAATCTAATTTCAAACGCGAATATAAACTCTTACTTAAAGATTTTTCCTCAATGAACGTCTGAAGCGGAGCATTCCAAATTGGGCCATGAAGGAAACAAACCAATGAATCAAATACCCATGAATTATCTTCGGCCATATCAGTATATAGTTATTTAATATTATTTTCCTCAATTGCACGGCAGTCAAAGTATTTTTTAATTTTGATAGAACCGTTTTTACAATCTGTAGATGTTTCACGGAACTGATGATGAAAATTAACTCTTGTTATGCACTGAATAGTATCCATAGTTACAATATTTATGTGTATGATTCACAAATGCCATATGGACTATATAAGTTACTAACATTATTACTCGTATAAACGAAAATGTAGATACTTGTACACATATAGTTTGAGATTTAACCTTCTCCGGATATTTTGAAACATGCAATAATGTAACTTATAATCAAATAGCTAATTGAAAATACTATGAACATAGATTTAAATATTAAAATTGTGATCTCCCCGCAAAGCAATAAGTATGTTCAATACGGTGACTGGTGATGAATCCGATTATGATCATAATCGTCATATCAAAAACCCATTTACAATGCGTAAATAATCACTTACACAGCGCTGTGATGCTATGAACTACTTTAACTGCCAATCGACGTTGTCCTCTGTACCAAAAAAAATGTGTAAAATGATTAATTGATAATTTGGTTCCAAATTGCCGAACATTCCAACAGAACTCGGCATCATCTAATTAAAACTCGTTTCACACAAGAAATTGCATCAAACTTGTTGATGAATTCTTTTCTTCACAACAGTGAGCTCAATACTAGTCAGACTTAAATTCAATTGAATTTTCTAAATGATTCATTTTTGGTGGATAAACAAAAGAATATGAATGTGTGAAAATTATTGAAGTCAACAAATTTTTCAGGTTCACTTTTATGCAATATGCATTGAAATGCCTTCATCGGAAAATTTCATGCCATCATCAGCGCTAGAGATATAACCATAACAAACAGTGACATATTTTTCATTAAATCACATTTTCATTATTATCTTAAATTATTTGAATAAATACCTCTTCAATAAACAACAAAAACACATGTTCATTGTACGTCCCCATTAACGCATAAGGCAACTCAATTGCGTATTTTGTGTGCATGAAGATGGGTTACGAAGCGTTTAAGTCATACGAGGGCGGATTTATAGTAAATGTAAAAATAAAACAAGGAATTAATTATTTGTTGCAGCGATATTCCAATAATTTAGTGTCCCCTCGAAATAAATATACTTCTTTGACATCTTTAAAATAATATTAATTTTATTCAAATCTATTTCCAGCTAGCGATTTATTTTAATGTTCGGATAGAGGACAAAAAGTCGTTCGATGCCAAATCTGGAGAATGCACATGATAAAGCATTTTATATCGTAATTCATGTAATTTAGTCATGAAAAATTGATGTTGTGTGAAGCTGATGGTGCACTATATCATGATGAAAAACTTCTTTGCCCCTTTTTTCTAATAAATAGTCAATTAATATTACACCATGTGCATCCCAGAGAATCGAGACCATAAACTGTCTTGTCATTGAAAATTCATTTTTGTCCACATTGGTGCACTTCCATCAAGTTCTTTTTCGTTTTTGGTGTGTAGTGATGTACCTATATTTGGTTTGTCAATTTGTTATGGCGAGACGACGTAAGATTTCTTTCAATTTACATCCAAAGCAGATCCAAACAATATTGATAACGGTTACATGAATGCGTTTTTTTTTTTTTGATCGATTTGGTTATGGTATTGATATTGATGCTTGTACAATCACAACAAACAAATTCAGCAAAAACCATTTATTAAACAGTTTAATTAACGGGACGCGGAGCTGTAACAAAAATTAAATAAAAAATAAAATGTTTAATCAACACACTGTGTATATTCAAATTATTCCATTATATAACAAATAAAACAATGGTTCTGGCAAAGCAAAACGAATTGCCACATGTGTCTAAAATTTTGGACGAGACCTTTTACAGAATGCTTGATGTGGAAAATAATATCCTTTTTGGCGATAAAGAACATATTAGATTAGATTATTAGCTTCATTATCATCATTTGTTCTCATATTTCCCGTTTGAATCCACAATGTTACTGTGACCTGTATACAGACGCATGTATGTGTCCTCTACCTGTAATTACCTGTAATCCAATGATCCACATTTTTTGCGTTCTTATCCATCGTATATGCATCTTTATGTCTTGTAAATGGGCAGAGACAGGCAATATATGGAAATGGAAAGATGAGAGAACATAATATGCATTTGAAGAGAAACATTTAAAAAAAAAAAAAAACTAAGTATAAAAGTGAAAGATTATTAGGTACATTCTTTCACAGAGAGACCTTTTGTTGTTCACAATAATTTCTGATGTCCACACTTGTACCTTGTATGTGATCCTTAACACCGAGTGCACATGTGTTTGTATATTACATGCATGAACACACATATGGCAAAGTGGTTAATCCACATTTATCGCCTTATTATCTATGATCCACCATATGTCTTGTATCTGTAAATGGGCACAACTGGACAATTTACGGGTATTTTACAGACACATGGCTAGACCCAGGCCTGCCATTATATTGAACGCAATTTTCAAAATATGAATCCTATATATATATATATTTATATATATTGTTAATTAAAAAATTATTATAAAATTATCCGTAATAAAGTTTTAAAAAAAAAATTAAAATTATTAATCAAAAACAATAAAATAACAAACAATTTAACTAAATGTACACAAATAATATATTTGAACGATTTGATCCTCTTTTATGTGGGAAGTACACACCAAATATTCTTATAATCATTCATTTATCATCATTTCTGTTAACATTTTTACAGAAAAGTACAATTATTTTATTGATTTTTTCAATTTTTTAATTTTTTTTTTGTTATTTTTCTTTTTAATTATTTTTTTTATTATAGTTTTTAATTTTTCTTTTTTTAGTTTTTCTTTAATTGTTATATGTATGTATATGTACATAATGATAATAATAATGATAATAATAATTATTAATTATTAATAACTATTATTAATGCATTTTAAAAAAAAAAAACAACGATAATAATAATTATTATTATTATTATAATTACCGTTAATAAATTTTAAAATGTTGGAAAGTTTAGCTTGATGATTAGATTAAAGGAAAAAAAAACCTATTTTTAAAAATTACAGGAAAAATACAGCTTTTCTATGCACGAGAAAAAAAAAATTAAATAATTAAATAAAACTGATGAATTTTAAGGAGGAGGATGTCATCATTTAACGATTTAAATTTTTATAAATTTTACCAAATTTTCATATGTGATTAGAAAGAATGAAAATATTCGAAATTAGCAAAGTTAAAACATGAGTAAAGTTAATTCGGCATAACAGAGAGTAGCGTTCACACATGGCAGTGGACGCTAAATTTTAACTATACAAAATATGTGAGATAAACATAATTTATATAAGGACGAAATGTCCAATTTGAAGTAGTCATTTACGAAACCGGCCATGACGTAAAACTACATTATGTACATACTACAAACACAACTTTACATGATAGTGTATCTGATATTTACTAAATTTATTATTTAATTAAAATACTACTTCTTTCTATGTTAAAGTTGATTTTTGGGTAGTGGGTGAATACCCAATAATGTCGAAAATACGAATTAACCTTTATTCAATCAAAAGGATGGAAAGATAGATCAAGTGCATTTAACGAGCTTCTCAACAGGCCCGATGATTAACTTGCCCAGAGTCCAATCGATCGAAAACCGGTTCCATGACGAATAGGCTCTAAGTTTTGATGAAATCAAACTCGCATTACTGCACCTAAAAAGAGGCGTTAGTACACCTAAAATGGGCATTACTGCACCTAAAAGGGACATTACTGTACCTAAAAGGGACATTACTACACCTAAAAGGGTCTTATATAGTAGACTTGTATGACATTGTATTGATCACATTATTTGTGAAATGCGAATGTCTGAATAATAATTCAACAGAGTGGAAAGTGAGGGTTGTTAATTAAATTGTCAGAAGAAACTGTAAGTGTACTGTATGTATGTGACAACTGACTGTTGAATACTATAAACAACGTAATAGCAATTATTGTGCACGAAAAGATCCGATCCGTTTTAGATACGGCGATTCGAAGGACACTGACAGATCAAAGGTCTATGGAAGGTCTTGCAGTAACAATACATTAAGAATGATTGTTGAATTGTCGATTGAATGGCAAAAACAATTGTATACTATGTATATATATGATTTATTATTGATGACTTTATTGCATTCTCAATAGTATTTATTGATCGTCGTATGTGGGCAATTACATAAATTTATTGAATACCGTCTAATCTGATGTATATGATCCTCGGTGCATCGTGGAAGACTTGACCATATTTTTGATTTACATTCGATTGTAAAATCAAGAATGTTGAATACTTTCACCGTTATTGTTCCTACCCCGTCTTGGACAAGGTTATGATCAAGATAAATACTGAATCATATGGTATCACATGTAATGTAACCGATTGACTTGAATATGTCGAAAAATAAAAATTGAGACATTTTTTTTGGCAATTGATGGTAGTGCTGAAACAGATGTAAGGTTCAGAAGACAAATATGGCGGTGATGGCAAATTTCCAAAAAAAAATCTAAACTTACGCAATGTTTAAAATTAATTGTTGTTCTGATATGTTGTTCGTTATTTCATTTTATTTTTACTGAAACCACAAAAAAAAATCCACCCAGCACAGATTCACATTATTTTAACAATTTTAATAAATTGATAACTACAGTTCCATATACTCCATCAATCCTCCTGCTACCTTCAAGTTATGAATTCGTTTTTTTTTTTTTTTTTGTCAATTTAAGTGACTACCGTAAACTCTTTATACCCAATTTTTTGTCAATCATAAAACAACAAGTATTTTTTGTATGAATTCGTTATTAGATCACAATGTAAAGAATGTGTTACTAGAGGTATTTGCATACACAGAACAGTTTCTATTTG